>SNQJ01S0079448.1:11581-29005 GCA_010110895.2 Picea sitchensis | reverse complement strand
GTGTATTGTGGTGTATTGGTGTAACTCTTATACTATTGTTCATTGCTCATTGGATATAGTTGAATGGTTTAAGTATAAGTTGAAAAAGGTTTTAAATTGTACTTGATATTGATTCACCCCCCTCTCCATATCAACATGAAGTACTTTGTAGACTTTTTAGAGAAAGGGTATGGATGCAGAGAACCTGGTAGAAGTTGCACACAACCATTAAAGAAATATTATTACATGTTTCAAACCAAGGTAGGAATACCTATGCTTGGGTGATAAAGACTTTGCAAGGTATGGCTGCCATAAAATACACTGCAGATCCATAATTATATTAACAAAAAGTATAGCCACCAAAGATACAATGTGGATCTATACTTCTATGACATGAACTGATCGTAGCCACGGAAAATACATAGTGGATCTACGAGATGATAAGACATAGCCACAGAACAATACAAGGTGGATCTATGTGACAGTATAAGTGTCAATGTTCAAGAGAAACTCCATCGCAACCTAGGCAAAGTATATATCAGAGTGATCACTCAGTCGAGGTTCTTCTTACCGATCCCGATGTGGTACAAATCTAACCATGTGAATATATGACCTGATGTCGAACATGGCAGAGACTAGTTGATTATTGGTCAATGAGGTAAACCATTAACAAGTGCGAGGGAAATCACCATTGATGTCAATGATTCCCAAGGTACCCTAGTACATTCCAACAAATGTGAATAAATGAGTGGAAGTCAAACATCCGTGGAATGATCCGATCAGGGGTCAATGATGTAAACCCATTGTCGAAAGCGAGGAGGCTTGCCATTGAGGCATGCAGGTCCCAAGCTACTGACTGGTTTCTAAGTCTAATTCCCGGATAATTTGTTGAAGTCGACAAGAATAGACTCGTCACAGGAGGGCCTTGATGTATTCCCCATCAACGACATGAAACTGAAACAAAGATGTAATTTGGTGGATCAAATGAACATGGACTGACACAGGTATTGAAACAGGAAATTTGTGATGGTTGACTCTTGAGGCAGATACATCCCTTGAACACTGAGGCACAACAATAAAAACATGACATGGACCAAAACATGATGATGTAGTGGATAATGTAACTTTCGTCAGGCGACCCAAAGGAGTAAAGAAACTTAGAGGATTGGTTCAGTGCATAGGTTCAACAGATTAAAAATGCGTGCAAAGACAAAGTTCCATGTTCAAGGGTGACTGTAAGAGTGACTGGTGATGTTTTCAAAAACTGCTTGGCTTGCTTCCTTCAATATTTTCCCCAACCTAGATAAATGAGTACATCTTTTTATTTAACGAGATTGAGGAGGATAACACATGCTCGATATAACTCACATTAATGAATTGAAAGAAGTAAGGGTTCGATCCCCTATGGGTCCTTCAATGTATGATTGTTTAACGAGTCCACAAAAGGTAAACTGGGTGATTTTGCATGTTTAGAGAGTCTGAAAAGAACTTAAAGATGACTCCAATGTTGTCCTTTTTCATAATATTAGTCTCATGAGGCTGAAAAAGAGATAAATTATCACTCAAAAGATGCCCTTTCAAACCTTTTAACGAGTGGGAAAGGAATCAAGATCACTTGGCAATATTTTCATGTTTAGAGAGTCTAAAAAAAGCTTAAAGACGACTCCACGGGGTTCCTTTTTCATATAACCTTTACGAGTCCGAAAAAGTGATAAAGTATACTCAGTTACATTCTTATGTATTTATGAGCACGAGAAAGAAGAAAGACTATGCTTGTTATTGGTTTCATTTTTAGACAAGCTTGAAACAAAATTAAAGTATGCTTGTAAATTCCCAAAGTAATTTCCAAAGGTAAGGATACCCATGCATGGTTGGTACTCTACCCCCATCTTGAAAAGCTAGTGGCATAACTCCAGAGTGATAAGCAAAGGCTGGATACATGCCCCCCCAAGCTTCAATTCATTCACTGACTTTGAGGTTGTCACTAATTTTTATACTAGATGGAAAAATAGGATTCAGGTGCATGAAATGAAGGTTAAAAAATGAGACCTAACAAAAGACTAGACTCGACATCTACGAGATCTAACAAAAGACTCTACCTGAAAGGAGAGGTGACTGTTTCATTTTTTAACGAGCTTGACACAGGAAAAGAACTATGCTCAAGGCTCCGGGTTCAATCCCTAGATTTTTGTTTCATTTTTTAACAAGCTTGCTACAAAGAGGAAAACTTTGCTCAAGGACTTTGTTTCCTTTTTTAATGAGTTTTCCTCAGAGAAGAGAAACTATGCTCATGGCCTCTGTTTCATTTTTTAACGATCTTTCCACAGAGAGGAAAACTATGCTCGTAGTGTCTGTTTCATTTTTTAACGAGCTTGCCACAAAGAAGAGAAACTATGCTTGTGACTTCTTCTTGATCATGGTTTCCAAGAGGATAATTATCTGGAAGGAAACCATGTCAAGGGACAACACCTGTTCATGGCTCCCAAGAGATCTTCACTGGATGGAAGAAGAATGCTCTGGAAGGACCACATGTCGAGGGTCGCGTCAGGGGTAAGGTGATCAGGCTCCAATATCCCTATCGAAGAGATCACCATGTCAACTACCGGATCTAAGTCATCGAAAGTTGAAGTCATGGGAGACAACGCCACATAATTGACCTATGGCAGGGGTGATATTGACTGCATATAAGACCTGTTTAGGGAGGTCATTGGGTTGCCAATCAAGTGAGGACCAACACATGAAAGTTGATCAATAGTCACCACTCTTCCATCGTGAGGGAAAGATATCACATGAAAGAGAGTGGACACAATAGATTTCATGGCATAGACATAATCTCTCCCAAGGAGTAAATCGAAATCCAAGGGGTCTTGGACTACCATAACATCAATAAAGATAGTTTTCCCTCCCAAAGTTATGGGAAACTGAGGAAGGATCCCTAAAGGGTGACTATTTCTTCTGTTAAAAGTGAACATAGTCTGGGTAACTGGCACAAGATGAGGATAACCCAAATCTTTCCAAGCAATAGAGGACAAAATACTAACGGACGAACCTGTATCTATCAATGCATGAGGAACATCTTGCCTACAAACCTGTACTGTAATATTGAAAGGAATGTGATAGGGAAGATGAGGTCCAATTAGAAAACCCCAATAAAAAAGGATGGACTCATTACTTGGATGGGGTTTCAAAGGAGAGGAAGGAATGCTCCCCAGCATGGTAGATTTTTTATCAATGAGAAAAACGTGGGAAAAAACGGGTTTACTCTCTAGAGGGAGAGTATGATTGACTCATAATGACATCAAATTGACCACTTGGGATTCATTCCCAAAGGGGAGAATGGGTCAACAACTAGAAATGTATCGACGTCTTGGGTTTCCATCTCTAATGGGAGAGCGGGATCGACCGAAGATGGGATTGGATCGACCACTTTGTCAACTGGTTCAACTAAGGACGTGACCAGATTGACGACATGATCAACCTGACTAACCGATGAAGGGAATGGAGCAACCACTTTGGCACTCATCAGAGGAGGAGTGGGATTGACCATGTTGGAACTCTTCAGATGAAGGGTGGGACTGACCAATTATGAGACCGGATCAGTCACTTGGGTGTCACTTTTCATATGAAAAGTGGGGTGGATCGAGTGTGGAATTGGATCAACTACTTTGGTTAGTGGTTCAAACGAGGATGAAACTAGATTGACCACCTGATCAACCGGACTGACTGGGGATGGAACCGGATTGACCATTCCATCAAATAATAATGGGTTGGGGGAAATATTACGATAACCAGTTTGAAGTTGAATCTTTTCCAAAAGATAACAAGCCTCATACATACGAGGAAAAAGCTGAGAATAATGGTCACCTTCGCATAACATACAGGGAAATTTGACAGTTGTCTTCTTCTTACCTACCTTAATGCCACTAGTTGAAAGGGCATCACCAACATGTAAATCAGGGGCCGATGATGTGGACGACCACATTTCTAAGACCTTGGGAAGACCAAGGAAATCCCTCAGAAATTGGTCACCCTTACAAAGACTGCAAGGGAATTTGGGTTTAAAATTCTTCTGTTTAATCTTGTTGACCTCATCAACACTCCCAGTATGATCAACAATAGTTGGTTTCTTGGATCCAACATTTGATGTAGTTGGAGGCTTGTTCCCTTTCTGGTTCTTCTTCTTCTCTTTATGTTTCTTCTTCTTCTTATCAACCTGGCTACTCTCTTTAGAGATTTCACTAGGTGAAGAAGGAGAAAGGGAAGGAGACTTAATGGGTGAAGAAGGCAAAAATTAGACATGAGGTTGATGTGCAGGTGGTGTACTTACATCTGAAGAACCTACATTTGAGATCACTGTAGTGGAAAAAAACCATACTGGTAACCCAATTGTGAGACTTGGAAGGCTCAAAGTAGCGATGTAAGGAGGAACAATGTTTTCGTAAGAAGGAAAAACAAAGTTTTCCCTTGGAAAAGGGGTTCCTTCATTGGTCATTCCGGGAACTGACGCCATAAAAAATAAAGATCCAACCTAGATTCTTCTAGGGAGAACAAACAACACACGCTAAAAATATAGTAAGAAAACAAACAAACAAAACCTTCTCACAATGAGCACACTAGTTAGGGATTAAATCCAATGTCACGGGAACAAAGCAAGAAGGGATTGATATAGAGCGGGTGGAAAAGTTATGTTGACAACCTGCTTAACAGATTTACACCTTGGTGCAAGATATTTTCACTACCCAAAATAAAAAATGCATTTATCTTCTTTGTTTGATTATGATGTAAATAGAAAGTAAATACAAAACCTTCAATGCTCCACTACTTTCAATCCTCCACTTGTCCCCAGTGGAGTTGCCAATTTCTGTTACAGAGAAATCCCCCTGTGGACAAGTGGATTATCTCTTGGATACTAGACCCCTATAACCAAGACATAAAGGTGATAATGTGGAAACTGAAATTCCTTTTCATGAAGCTAAACTATTCAAGGAATAAGAAGAAATAAAGGTAAATACCTTTACCGACATTTGTCCTTGCTCGATCCAGGTTGATATTGATCTCCAAGTTCTTCAGAAGGTCCTGCAATACAATGAGAAACAACAACGAAACATACTTCCTACTCGAACATGATTAGCTTCATAATAGATCTATCAAAAGAAACAAGTTCATGAAACATACACAAACTTAAAGGAAACATGCCAAGCACATATATATATATATTAATGAAAACAAAGAGAAGTTCTTACAACCATGATGTAGATGAGGTAGCTTCACCAAGCTCTCTTTGTCCAGCCCCTTGCTCAAATAATCCACACAAAATGATGATGCTTTACTGGTAATTATCCCTTATGAGACCATAAGTTTGATGCCTCTAATCTGCCATATGATTTTACCATGAGAAGGCCTCCTTATATAAGCTTGGAGAGACCCAACCACCTTACATATTCTTGGGATAGGTTGAGGATATTCCTCCATCAATTGTGGATCCTCCCTAAGATGTAGCCTTGACATCAGATCCGAATCCAACTGATTTCCAATATAAGGGGGATTTTTCCCTGATTCTCCTCAACAACCCAAAATTTGGTCAAACAGGCCAGTGCTCCCCCAAAAGAGTGCATAGAGAGTTTCAATGCTCCCCTAAAGAAGGCTAGGGAGCATTGGAAATCCCTGACAGTGGGTAGGGGAGCGCTGCTCAAAATTCTTTCAGAAAATCCTAGCACTCCACTAAAAGGGTGTATAGAGTGCTAAAATGCTCCCCCAAAGGAGGGTAGGGAGCATTGGAAATCCCTGACAGTGGGTATGGGAGCACTTCCCTCCAAAATTAATTTTTAAGTAGTTTTATTCATGCAAAAATATTTGTACTCCTCATAATATGATTTGTCCTTCTTAAACCAGTCTTTGAAGGTGTCTTAAGTTTCCATGTGATGTTGTTAGAGACACAACATAGGCAAGATGGCAGTATGATGTTTGTGACACTTGCGATACTTGTGTTCAAGATGCGACAGTTGTGACACTTGTAATGACGACAATAGGTCATCATTGAAGTGAGTAATTTTGATGTGTAACACCAGTAAGTTGCAGTGTCTGCTCTGGTACTTTTGGATTTGGATCAGAAACTTCTGGTCTCTACTCAAGAATTTTTTTTCTTGTTTATGAGAGTTTTGAATCTGGTTGTTCTAGAGGATAGAGCTGCATTGGCTCTGGATTAGTGGTTTGGGGTGGGCTGGTGGTTTCTGGGGGTGGCGACTGGGGTTGTGGTGATGATAGAGGGTGCTCGGTGATGATGGTTGATGGAAGGGTGTCATGCTCAGAGTCATCCTAAATATGGATGATTGGGGTTGCTCAGACCATTGAGCGAGTGCGGGGGATGGTGGATGAAAGGGGCTGGCATTTCAGAAGTTTACTCGGCGAGACCCTCATTGTGAAATTCTTCTCCACTAGTTATGTGATGAACGTAATGCTCATAATCTTGTTGACATCCTTACCTATCAACATGTGTTTCTCTGGTAATTGTGGGAACACCGACATCGTCCTCTTCTTTTTCTCTAAGGGTTGTGTCTCCTCCTCCTCTTTAGAGTCTGACTGTGTCAGAGCCTCTTTCTTCTGCGGCTCTAAGCCTGAGCTCAGTCCTACCCCTGCTTCTTTTCCTTTCTTATTCACCATCTCTACAGGAAAAATGTAGTGCATCCCGGACTTGTGGGGGTTTCATTTAACTCCCAGCCACAACATTACCTTTTTGTCAAAGGCCTACTCATATAAATAGAACAACAAAATCCTTGAGTGGAATTCCTCCATGTTGGCATGCCTCATCCATACAAACATATGGTGTCGGTTCATGTTGAAAGAAATGTTCCTCATGTTTTAGTTGAGGAGCTCCTGTGGAATGCACAACCTCTGCATTGCATCAATAAGACTGCTATACCACTTGGAGAACATCGTGTTGTTGAAGGTCGTGTTCTCCTAGTATTCCTTGGAGTTCCAAGGCTCAAAAATATTCACAAGGAGCCCCTTTTCTGCTAGAGCCAACAGTCTTCCAGTGGGTGGCTTCCACTTTAGCATTATAAACTCCATTAACAGGTGTCCATACATGAAGGTTCCTCCCTTCTCCCAGGATTCCTCACAAACCATGAGTAGTTCCTCTAGCACCAATTGAATACGGTGCCATTGGTGCAAAAATATGCTACTGACAATGCATCCAGCATGAATTCTCCCTTGTAGTACGACCTCATAACCTTGATGGCTATGATGTAGCAGCTAGTTCTGACTGTCTCTTGTAGTATTGGGTCGATTTTTGTTGTGTGCCCACCTCTCTATGTGTGGAACCTTTCATAGAGGTTGGGCTCCCCTTTCTTTTTGTTGTTCTTACTACAACCTTGGAATCCTTTAGACATGTCCTTTCCTTCAAGGGAAAATCCAGTAAGTTGATGAATATATTCAACATGGATTAGATACCGCCTATGCAACTAGAGACATCAGTTGTGCACCCTATTGATCAGGAATTTGGTGCATCACGCAACATCACCAGTGGTACTGAACACTGGCAAGTCTCTCAGGTTCATGATAGTTGAGTTGAAGAGGTTCATGAATTTGGGATTTGGCACAAACTCCATGCCTCCCAACCATATAGATAAATACTCCAGAATACGTCTTTGTTTATCTAGGCGAACAATACGAGATCTGTTAAGTCAAGATCAAGGAGATTGACCTGCTCCACCTTCCCCTTGAGATCACCCACGACCTTGAATCGGGTGTCGCAGGGCTCATCTGGTACTACATATTTGGACATGGCACCTCAAATTCATATATCTCTCAGCATTGTGGACTTTGAGTTATCAACAAATTCTACGGTGAACTAAGGATTGGGGATCACAACTACAAGTTTCATGGATTGCACAGGCTTCCTCTCTCTTCAGAATTTTGAAAATCGCTAAGTTATTTGAAAACAATGTGTTCTACAATGAGTTATCAGAGCCTTATACTCGGGCTTAGCTAGAAATTTTAGTAATAAATTTTGTTCATCATGAACATATGGAAACACCTTGGATCTGAGTTGTCCGACAGGATGGGTGAATGGGATAAATCCTATTGGGCGATTCTGGGATTTATTGTGCAAGTTGGATAGGGACGTGGCCAATTTTAGAACCTTTCCGTTTGAAGGATGGGAATCCCAACGTGAATACTGATGGCATATTTGTGTATTGCGGCTTTATGGCTTAACTAAATTCAGACGCGGTATTGTAATAGAAATAAAGACTGTGACTAGACTGGGTTCATGTGGCACATGGACTCAGATTGCGTTTGGATTCGTTCTAGCTCCGACAAAAAATGTGTCCTCGTCATATTAATGAATTTCATTAATGGGTTATTTACCCTTCTGATCCTACGTTGCTAAGTAATCAGTTCTACATCAAACAACGCTTACACATAAAATAAAATGAGCTACATGTTGCGGCACAATACTGCACACATCGAATTTATTAAATGAATTTACAAAAATTGGGGAAAACTCAAATCTAACTAGTATACATGCTCCTTCAGACTAGAGCAATAGTCCTTTTTTCTCAGTTCTCAGACATATAGGATTTCAGGTGAGTGCCATTTACCCATCCTGGCTTCAACATACCATCTAGTTACTCAAGTCTGACTACTCCTGAAGTTCGGATCTCCTCAACTATAAATGGTCCCAACCAATGCAAGTGAAACTTGCGAGGATGCTTCTGGTACCGACTGTCATAGAGTAGGACCTTGTCTCCTTGCGCAAATACTTTAGTATTAATGTGTCTGTCATGACAAGATTTTTTCCTTTCTTTCTCAACCGACTGATGGAAGTCTTCTAAAAGCCTAGTCTCTTCGAGTTCTTCTAACTCCATAAGTGTCTACTCAACTAATTATTCCTCCGACATATGGGTGATATTTTCCATGTACAAACTCAGAGTGATGAATTATGCAGGCACCACAACTTCTTTCCCCACAACTTGTTCTAGCACCTCATTCGTAAAAGGTGTTCAAAAAGGGTCATGCACACAGGCAGAGTTAAGGCGTATATAGTCTACACAGACCCTGATATCCTTTGTGCCTTCCTTGCTCTGAATGACTATTGGGATGACCCATTCTTCTTCTTCCACTGCAAAAATAAGTCCAGCTTCCAACATCTTGTCTATCTCCTTATTAACCTTCTCTTTTACTCTAGGGTTAAGGAGGTATGGTCTATGCTTCACATGATTTGATCCTGGTTTTAATTCGTTTTTCATTTCTTCCATAACTCCTTTGATCCCCTTTAACTCTGAAAAGGTCTTTGGGAACAAATCCTCATATTCTCGCAACAAACTTTGTATTTCTTGACTAGTTTTCTCATCCCACTAATTTCCCACCATAGCTATCTTAGGTTTCTCTCTGGTCCCTATATTGACTTTGCATAACTTCAATGGGTGATTATAATAACTATTAGTCTGAATGGGTATGATGTTTTGGATTTCTTTGTTCCCTTCTATCTTTTTAATGGCTAGGTTTATTAATTCCTCTAAATCATCTAGGATTTCTGAATCCATGCTAATGTTATAGAATTCTATAGGATTCTTGTTTGAGGTTAGGTGAAGATTAGTCTGAAGTTATTGGCTATGTTTTCACATACCAATAGGTTTTATTTCTGATTACTATTGTCTGCAAAAATAAATTATTTAATTCTTTACAGTACTACTTCAAGCTCAGGATACTTACTTGTGAACGAGAAGTCCTTGAAAAAGTTATTTGCCAATATTTTCCAATCGTTGGTCTATCTTCTGGTTTCTTCATGAGTGAACCAAGATTTCAAGATTGGACCTAGTGGGTGGGGAAATACCTGACCCCAGAAGCGAGGTGGTATTTACACAACTTTCCACTATGTCACACATTATTCAATATGTGCTTTAGGATCAGATTCTCCTCTAAACAATTGAGCAACTTGGAAATCTATCTACATCTCTGATTTTGTTTGCTTCTTATTATGAAACCTATAATTGATGGCTTGCTTCACATCGTCCCAGTTTCTGAGTAAGTTTTTTTGATTCACCATCTGGCAAGGGTATCTTGGAGGGATAAATATAGTACTAAGATCCTTTTATCCTCTAATACCTTTTCTTCCATGCTGAGCAGAAAATTGTCAAGTCCTGAGGTACCATCACATATTGGGTGTTCTCTGACCTTGGTCCCAAACCATCTAGTTGCCCTGACAATTTCACATATCCTTGAGAATATTTCATATGAGCCTTGTTTCCAACTATTAAATGCCAGTTCTAAATCTTTGTCCACTGACTGCATACTCCTCCAACTTACCGATCCATCAGTAGTAGGATTTATGTAATATTCTTGTTTTCATGTTGTTATAGTGTATAGTTGATCCAAGTATTCTCCCTCCATAGTATTGTCTGTTGTCTCCACATATATGGGAACTACATACGGATCCGAGGTGTTATCGGATTAATCGATAAGTGAGGACACAAGCATATCTCCGTAAATTCTATAGGACACTAGAACAAAATAGAATAGAATACCCACTTCACCTTAAACTTCATCATCATATGAACTAGCTTAGTGAGGTACAAGTGACATACCTTTTAAATGACGCTTGATCCTCACTAGTGTCATCCTTGTATCTCCTTCCTCGAGTTGGCAGAATATTAAGCCTGTCTAAGAATCACAAGCCAACGAAGAGGGAAAACAAAGATACATTTATTCTAATGAATTCTATGTATATGATCAAGGAATCATACAAAAGAATATGAGATGCTTATGTAGGGAAGAAATGTATTACCCTATTAAGTGAATATAAAGTGGAGAATATAACCCATGCCTTGATGTTGTAAGGTCCCATTTCAATGGCTCTTTTATTCAACATACACACCTTTGCTCCAAATTTCTTGAATGAAGAAGATCTACAATCTGTCTTGAAGAACTAAAGAAAATCTCTCAAGCATAATCTGAAGTAAAAATCTCCATACAAATCTTAGCCTATTCAACCTTAGCCTTTTCCATGAGAGATCCCTCTTTATATATTGTTAAAGAGAGATGGATGAGGAGATTAGGATGATCCCACAAAATCAGAGAAGTGAGTAAGATCCAAACTGATCGGAGGCCACCTCATATTCTAGAAGATTCCCTTCTATAACATTCATGAATTTTGACTTTTCCTATGGTTTAATCATCGTCTCACCCTATGCACAAGAATCCTATGATGACGTTGAATTCTAGGTTTAGGGAAGAGTGCAACGATCAGGCATCATCACACCCCATACATATAGTAGGGTGCGACGACCTTCCTTGACATGGTTTTTGAAAGAGGAAAGAAAACAACTTTTCCCATGGAGAAAGTCTCTTTTAATATTTTCAGTGAACATGAACACATTTTGTCAAGTGGTCATTGAGGTGATAAAAAGTATGAATCTCGAACTCGTGACAGATGAAATACTTTATAGAATGTGTGTGTCGAAAAAAAGGAGCGCATTGATCAGGAACCTACAAAAAAACAAGTCATATGCATAATATCATACCATTTATGAGGTAGGCATTCCCATGCTCAGACTATAAGTGACTCTAATCATAAGTGTCAAGTGAGTCGTGGCCACTAAACATACACTGTGGATCCATGTCATCATGATTCGACATAGCCACCAGGACTACATTGTGGATCTATGCTCTAAAAGAATTCAAATTCGGACATAGCCGTGAGACATACACATTGGATATATGTGTCAATACTAATTCATGAATACTCTATTGCAACCTGGATCAAAATGATAAGATCAAGGGTCTTCATTTCCATCCTCCCTAATTACGAATATATCCATGTGATTACAGGTGTTGAAGTCGAACATGGTAGAAGCCACTTGATTATTGGTCATTAATGAAAACCATTAACAAGTGTGAGGGAAATCACCATTGATGTCAATGACTCCCAGGGTACCCTAGTACAATCCAACGAATGAGAATAATTGAGTTGAATTTGAACACTCAATGGAATCTCCCAATCAGGGGTCAATGATGTTAACCCACTATTGAAAGCAAAGAAACCTGCCATTGAGGCATGCAGGCTCCAAGGTACTAAATTATTTCTAAGCCTTATTCCTGGATAATGTGTTGAAGTCGACAGGAAAATACACGTCACAGGAGGGCCTTGATGTATCCCCCATCAATGATATGAAATATGTAATAGATTTAAAGTAGACCAGAGTACGAAGTGATTCAGAAATGACACAGGGAAGCTCAACATGGTAGAAAATTTATAACTACAGATGGTCGGCTCGATAGAAGGCTTGTTTAGGTTGGACTTCTCTTGAACATATGAACGACATGACAATGGTCTTGGAAGCATCGACTCAAGGAGGACCCAACATATGAACTTGTGGATGGTAAAATGAGAGACAAATGGATTTCCCAACCCGAATACAATGATGAAGGGGGGTGTCATGTTCAAGAGATATTATTACTGCCACTAACACAAATATAAAAACACATTTGTTTCCCAATTTTCCCCCACCATTTATGGCAAGTACCTCTTTATTTCTACGCAGGATTGAGGAGGATAACATATGCTTGTAGATGTAATCTCATCCATTGGACGAGTCCCTCGGAGTATATTTAACGAACCCTAATAAGGAGTGGTTCGATCCCATATGGGTCTTTGGGTGCTTGTTTAATGAGTCCAAGGAAATAAAACTCATGGGTTTTTCAATTTTAGAGAGTCTGGAAAACACTTAAAGAGAACTCCATCGGGTCCTTTTTCGTAAATTAATATGACGAGACAAAAAAAGTGATAACCTACCTCTCATTAGATATTTTCTTCAAGTACTTTTATGAGCGTGAAAACAACAAGGTCGCTCATAAATATTTTCATGTTTAGGGAGCTTGAAAAGATCTTAAAGGTTACTCCATAGGTTTCGTTTTTCATGAGGCCAATACGAGCTTGAAAAAATGACAAAAGACTACTCGATTACATTGTCATGGTTTCACGAGCATGAGAAAGAACTAAGACTCTACTCAGAGTTTTTCCTGAAAAACCCTAAAAGGATCCGTACATGCGAAAAATACACAAAAACAAACCAAAAACGTGGTGGACCCTTGTTCCAACGTCTCATCTCTAGATTTTTTAATCTACAAAAGTCAACATGTGTAAGGTTGTTAATACTTTAGGGCATGGGTAAAGAACAAAAATAATATAATTTTCAAATGAAAAGTGATAAAAGTCAACAAAATAGGTTAAAAATACCATTTTACCATTTCATTTGTAATTTTACCCAAATAGTTCTCCAAAGTCATTTTTCACCTCGATTTTCAACTGTCGATTGCAGAGCATGTGTTGGATCATTTCACAAATAGTCTTTTTCAAACAGGTAACCTCCTTCTCCTTCATCTTTTCATGGTTTCCAAATTGATTTTAATTGGTTAAATTTATGTTTTTGGGTCAATTTTTAGAGGGTACCCACATGTTGAGATCTTCGTAGGTGCCCTATGTTGAGATGTTGAGATCGTCGCAGGTGACCCTATAGGTAGGGTGCAATGATGTCACACTGCGTGAATGTGCATCCCTGCGACATCCATAGCCAAAAATTTTAAAAAAGATGAACCTAACTAGAAAAAACCCCCAGGAAAGAGTTTAATATTTCTAATCTCATTTTATGGTTCTTTGGTAGGCTTTCCTTGGTTAAGATGTTGGAGTGGCACGAGTGAGAGAATGAACAAGAATATTACTTTGTTGGGAATGACCCATGAACATTTATGGCTCTCAGAAAGTGTGGGTTACTAACATTCTTCAGGATTCATGGCATGAGAGCCTAGTTGAGATTACTGGAGTACTTAGTTCACATGTGGGATGTGAACGAGCAAACATTTCGTGTGGGTTTCCACACACTCACCATAGATATAAAGGATATATATTTACTGATAGGAATATATCGTCATGGTTCACGGGTGAAACTTACAGGCAACAGAGGTGGAGGTGAGCCTATGGACTACTACGTCTGCCATCATTGTGTGCCAGGAACTGAGAAACATAGCGACAAGGTAGCTATCACGGATGTATGATATTTGTCTTTGCAAACTATCCTCTACATTATTATTTGCATAGTAGGGAGTGCAACTCTTCATATGGATATGTAGATCCATTTTCAGTATGCTATAGAATGTATGGAGCCCAGGGTATTCAACTGGTCTGAGGGGGTCCTAAAAGGCATGAAGAAACAACTTACCAAGTGTCGAAATGGTGGGTTAAATAAATTTGGATATGGGTCTATTTTGGTATCCTTCTTCCTAGAGAGGGTTCATGTCCTATGCCTACAGGTGGAGTGGGGTATACTCGTTCCACAGGATCAAAGGATAAAGAGGTCGATAGATATCATGGCTCGACATGAAGGTGTTCCCATCATCAAATATGACGATGTCTTCTTCCAATGGCTGAGGACTCAACTGCTCATGGTTGAATATTATGCATATGTCAAGGTAGACTTCTGTGCAGATCCAGATCTGGCTCTTCCTGACAGGTCCCAGTGGGGGGACATAGGTAAGAAGGAAATGTTGTTTATATATATTTTTTGTTATTTTAATGATATAAAATGTTTTTTGTGTTATCTATCCGATGACTAATAGAGTGTTCTTTATCAATGCATATGTGGGACCTTATCATCCTTCGGGTTCATCCCCTATCTAGAGGTAAGGAGAGAGAGGTGTAGTGGTAGGGTTATCTGTCACAGATCTAGAGGTCTTAGAACAGAAAATGGAGGGACTGACCATGCATGTACCCGATTCCACAGTGGATGAGCTCCCTAGGCATTATCAACGCCACACAGTGGGTGTATCTACATCCATCAGTCGACTGCTCCATAGAGTAGCATGGGAAGTCACTTGTTATAGAGAGAAACATCCTTAATGATTTTTGTATATGAAGTTGTGAGATTCACATTTTTGATATTTTGGTCTTCAGACAAAAACATTTTTTGTAAATTTTTATTGTTATAAATATAAGGCTCCTACCAACTTACTTGTTTTATGTACAAAGTGTGATTGGATTTTATAAATGTCTCAAATGTCTGTCTAAAACAATATTAGCCAATGCATTTGTCAATGTATTTATACATTTAGGAATGTGTTAATATTCAATGTAATCAAAATGACGTTCCAAGAGGCGCATTCGTAGATATACCTGTAACAAAGTAGGACTATGGATGGAATAAACGTTACTCAACTGTAGTACTACTAAATATTAATCAAGTCATACAATAAGATGACAGATTCCAAGTGAAACAATGTCAGTTAACAAATCGATAATTGCATTGTATTCTATGATATTGTTAGTTTCCCGACCAAGGAAAACACCATGTAGACTGATTAATTCATTCGTAGATGCGTAGATTTTCCAAGTAGTAGATGATAAGTTTTGAGTACTGCGAATAGAACCATCAACGAAGAAAATATAGGGTAGCGAAGACATCGAAATCTAGAAACCAAACACAATGCAAGGTAAGAATTTGAAGGGTGAAGCCAAAAATGAAAAAGCACACAAAAGAGTATGATACACTAAAAATACACAACACTCATGCAAAAATGATTTAATCAAAGTACTTCTTTAAGTAAATCCCATTCTTGGGTTCACTCAAAGGAATTCAATCATAATATACCAGCTCATAAGTCCATTTATCCAACACTTGTTTCACAATATAAGGACCCTGCCACATGGGCTCGAATTTACTGACCCCTAGCAAATCATGATCTTTCTCGTAATGAAGAACTAGATCACCTTTAGAAAATACATGTGGTTTCATATGCTTGTCGTACTGGCCTTTGAGACGCTTATTCTAAGTTTCAATGACTAAGGTGACATCACGACGGGTTTCATTTAATTGCATCAAATTCAAAAGACGTTCCTCTTCAATTGAGGTGTGAGGCAGAAGTTCGACATCTAGTTTCAAACATGGGATTTCACATTCAATCGGAAAAATTTCTTCAATACCATATACTAAATGGAAAGGTGTGAATCTCATGGCAAACATAACGAATGTCTGATAGGCCCACAAAGATGATAACAACAACGTGTGCCATTTTGACTTGTGAATTCCTACCATCCGTCGAAGCATAGTAGTGAGAACTTTGTTGATTGCTTCAACCTGGCCATTAGCCTATGGATAATAGGGGGTTGAGTATTCATGGCAAAGACCCAACTTCTTAGTAAGTTCAAACATCATGAAATTGAAAAAATGACTACCGTGATAAATAATTATGGCTTGAGGAACATCAAATCTAGTAATGATATGATTGAATATGAATAACACTGCAGTTTTCCTGGTATTATCAAATGTAGGAATCGCCTCAGCCCATTTAGTGAAATAATCCACATCTACAATAATGTATCCATGCCCCCCAGCCGAGTGAAGGTTACATGTCATGAAGTCAATACCCCATTTAGCGAATGGACCAACAAAAACTACAGGGTGAAGAGGAGCAGGGTGAGATCAGATCTTATTTTTGTAGGTTTGACAAGCGTGGAATTTTTGGACGATAGTATTGCAATCCTTAAAGAAAAAAGGCTAGAAATAACCATCTCGTAAGATATTTTGGGCAGTGGCATATCCATACATATGACCACCACATGCCCCAAAGTGATATTCATTCAAATCTTTCTCAGCTTCATCGTAGGTGAGACATCGTCGAAATATGGAATCAATACCATGACGGTAAAGGGTATCACCAAGGATAATGTATTGACGATATTAATATCGAATATGATGATGATCTGTACTAGCACTAGTACATATGACCAAATTTGCGACGATTTTTCGTTGCTATTACCACACTTATCCGTCGCAATTTCCACGAAAGATGAGACTTTTTTTCGTCGTTATTTTTTCTTCGCTATATCCACGAACCAGGTGTTCGTGGAAACAACGAAGAAATTATCTCTCCACGTCTCATCACCATCAAGATGTAAATGTAAAAAAAATGTGGAAAGTTGTGACGCAAAAGCGTGACAATAGCGACGAAAATTTATGCCAAGACAAAACATTATGATGTAGATGTTGTATGTGCGATGGAAAACCATGGAAAATTGCGAAACAAAAGCATGGAAATAGCGACGAAAATTTATGCCAAGAAAAAAAATTATGACGCAGATGTTGTATGTGCGATGCAAAACTGTGGAAAATTGCGATGAAAAAGCGTAGCAATAGCAACGAAAATTTATGCCAAGACCAAACTTACGATGTAGATGTTGTATATGTGACGAAAAACCATAGCAAATTGCGATGAAAGGTCGTCTCTATTGCCAAGGTTGCTCAAAATAAAAATTGGTTTCCGACGAACTATCATCGATATTGCGATGCGTCCTTTAAGTTTAAAAAAAAATAATTACATGGGATATGGTATTACCATATTACATTGTAATATGGTAATGCCATATTACAATGTAATATGGGATTACCATATTAC
>SNQJ01S0079448.1:0-11571 GCA_010110895.2 Picea sitchensis | reverse complement strand
ATAAGCAAATAAGCATGCATTTAGTTATGTAAAATACTCTAGAAAAAAATTAAGTTGTCGCATACCTTAATGAGCTTCTCTTTGTTTCAAGAATAGGTTATTCTCTATTGAACAGGGCCAACCACATGAAGGTGGAAGCTTATATGGCCCCTCCCCCCCCTCACATCGCTCTCAATTCCCCATACCCAAAAAATGATTTTCTTTATATAGAAAACATATAGACATTCATTCATAACTAGGATATTCATCAAAACATATGAACANAAGGACATTGTATTTTGTATGCCCTATCCTTCTATTGTTTGTGTGCGCTCATGTACCATACTTATGGTACATCGCTGAGAAGGGTTAGCTGGCATCTATTCGGGGTCATGGACTGGAACAACAAAATATGATCATATCGATATGTTGAAATATAATTGAAATAACTAATTCATTATTTTGATTAACATTACACTATTGCTCTTTACCTATCTCTGTAGCTGTGACATTTGGTGCATTAATTTCCTGTCCACTTGGTTTCTCTCGCATTTCACTCTCTTGAGCTACATGCTCTTCAATTTTCAGAAGATAATATATAAGTATAACTCAAGAAATAAATATCTACAATCACAGTAAATATTTCTAATTCTGAAGCATACATACCAGAATGGGTACTCTGCTCTACACTATCACTAGACATGTGCACCCTTGTATGATGCAGTGTTTGTTGAATACCGTTGGATTCACTACTGCAGTAGAACTGTTTCTTGAAAAAAAACATAAATACTTAGTTAAGGGTGATATAATCAAATATGAATAGAATTTACAAGCATGCTACTGTGGTTTCCTTATTCATTTGATTTACCTGCGTGGCTGGGGAGATAGGAGTCTGGCCCAAGATTTTTCTATATTCAATCACACTTTTAAAACCATGCTTGTAACCAAGATTTATTCCCTCCTCAGTGCAACAGTGTTGAACATATTTAACTGCAATGCATAACACCATTAAAAATACCAATAACAAAAACATATATTTGTTCTCTATTGTTAAATAAATATTAACCACAATTAATCATTTAAATCTTACTATTCGGGCTTTTAGTTTTCCATAGACACCCTGGCCTAGATTATGCTGGACATATTTTTCCACTCTGGCCTTGGTTTCTTTGGAGGTGTCTGGTAGCCTACATATGGAATTTTTGAAAAAAATTTGATATCGGAATTGTTACTTTAAACAGGAAAGAAAAACATAATTGATAATATTTCACTGATAATATGACATGTGGTGTACCTTGCTTGACCAGCTTGTGGATGTATTCCTTGTTTTTTAAACAAGTTCTCCTTTGCATCCTCTATTAGCGCCTTCCACTCTTTCTCTAGAACCATGGGAGGGTGCTCGTGCTTGAGGTCTAATTGTAATTTCTCCCTATATTGGGCCCTAGTATATTTTAAATTCTCGTCGGCTAACTTTGTAACCACCTTCTTATTGAAAGTGTTGCCGAACAAGTTTACCATGTGGTCTATTAAATCATCTTTCTTTTTGCTATCTTGGCCATTCCACCATATGCGAATGGTGGGGCCAAACAACTCCAATTATTTGTCATTTAAGTTTCTATAGAAAACATTGTTTCCTGCAGAAACGTGTTATCCATTAATTTATAATAATCTCAACAAATGTCCATTTCAATTTCATGAAAAAAATGAATCAATTAATTAGCAATTACCTGCAATCTTTTGAATCTTGATCGGAATAGATGCATCATCCACCAGAAAGGTGACATCTTGTGATCCGATGCTTTTAATTCATTATGCTCCATGCAGAATAGTTTCCTCTCCATCTACAGTGCATTCCTCTCTGGAGTCATGTGGAGTCCCAGGCTCCGGCTCATCATGCTCTGGTGTGTCATTCTGTTCAAAATCATTACATTCATCAATGGATTCGAATGGAACCTCAGGAGGCTCAAAAATCCTTACTTACACTTTGCTATGTCGACATTTTTTTTGCATTAGACCATCACTGCTACCTATAGCAGTTTCAGGATCGGCAAGTTTCCGGCGCACGGGGTTTAAAAACTCCTACAAACGGAAAACTTTACTTTATCAGATCATATAAAAAAATATAAAACAAAAAAACCGATATGAAATTGTCATAGTTGATAAAAATATGTGAAGATGCCACTTACCCCTAAATTAGTTTTTGTATTTTGTAGCTCTACAATTCTTTCCCTGTCCTCCTGTGTCATGGGTCTTTTGCTAAGAAAACCTAGATGTTCTATGATATCCTTCTTCAAGGCCTTCGTTACAGTTGTCATTGGGTCAGTGGAAAAAAATATTTCGTCCTCATCAATATGCTCAGTGGGAGCCTTCCCACGTTGACCATGCCACAATACATTGATGAATAAAATTAATGAGATGAACTTTAACATTTGAGAGATTTAGTTATTGTAGTCATAAGTTATTATTGTATTTAACATTTACCTACTGAGGCACAGTGGGTGCCTTTCCACGGTCACCATGGAAAGATGTAGCGGGTGATTTTAAGACATGATCACCCTATACAGAAGTTGACAAAATAAATCAATCAACAAAAGTTATTAAATTCACCTGTAACATTTAAAAAATGAAATGTTGGAGTAATATCAGAAAAAAATAACGAAATTTCAGAAATTTAGTTGTTGTAGACATAAGTTGTTACTGTATTTAACATTTACCTATTGAGGCACATCAGGTGCCTTTCCACGGTCACCTTGGACATATGTAGTGGGTGATTTTTTTCCACGGTCACCTTGGACAGATGTAGTGGGTGATTTTTTTCCACGGTCACCCTGGACAGAAGTTGGCACAATAAATCAATCAATAAAAGTTATGAAATTCACCTGTAACATTAAAAAAATGAAATATTGCAGTAATATAAAAAAAAAAAAACCAAAATTTCAGAAATTTTGTTGTTGTAGTCATAATTTGTTACTGTATTTAACATTTACCTGCTGAGGCACAGCGGGTGCCTTTCCACAATCACCCTGAACAGATGTAGCGGGTAATTTTTTTCCACGATCACCCTGGACAGAAGTTGAGACAATAAATCAGTCAATAAAAGTTATGAAATTCATCTGTAACATTAAGAAAATGAAATATTGCAGTAATACAAAAAAAAAAATGAAATTTCTAAAATTTAGTTGATGTTGTAGTCATAAGTTGTTACTGTATTTAACATTTACTTGTTGAGGCACAGTGGGTGCCTTTCCATGGCCACCCTAGACAGATGTAGCCTGTGATATCTCATGGTCACCCTAGATAGATGTTGACACAATAAATTAATTAACAAGAGTTATGAAAGTAATTGTAAAACGTTTATGTAGTAAAAAATTGAAATATTGCAGCGATAGATTGTAACAATGATTGATCAAAGCTTGAGTTGTATGGTATAAAAGATATTTACCCCCATAGTTGCACCCCCTCCATCTATTCGATTTAAGTTGTAATCGATCAACAACTCTTCACCTAGAACTATTGTTTTTGTTGAACATACAAATATACGATTTCCTTCGCGTCCCTCAAATATGCAATTCAGTTTCTTAGTTGTTTCCACTGATCATGTACTATTTATAAATCCCACAATGTTTCTCATATCTTTTGGCCTTCCATCAATATATATAGTTTCCCCTTTATTTTGATTGTTATCTATTAGTTGTATATAATTTGCGGCAACTCCGTATCTCCGCATACTTTTCATATAAAAGACCAACATCAACCAGTGATTGTAGTTGTATAATGGTTCGACATACTCCATCAATTCAGTTACAGTGCCATAGCCGACCTTTATGCCATTCATGGAAAATAACCCCAATCCATGTAAGGACGAAGGAGCAATGTGATACATCCTCCCATCGATGAAGAAATCTGTTTCCACTTCAGGTAGCTCCTTAGGTGCCCATCGTTTCACTAGATGTTTATACCTCAAGGGAAAATCAATGTCACCTATGCTCTCAACATCATAATTACACAACCCTCCATTGGCAATAAAAAATTGCATGCATATACAAAATCTTTTCCTTACCTTTTCCAACCTAGTTGATCTAGAACCGGTAGATCTAGTACAACATGTCTCACTTTCAACCTCTCTTAGTATATCTTGATCATCACTCGAGGAAGATAGATCTGACCGATACCTATTTGGTGGTACCTACACTCGTTAAAACAAGAAGATAAGTTATTGTTGCATGTTTCATAAAGTTGCATAAAGTTGCATAAGTTCCATTAAGTTGCATAAGTTCCATGTTACATAGTTGCCTATAGTTGCATGTTGCATAGTTGCATATAGTTGCATAGTTGCATATAGTTGCATATTTGCATATTTGCATATAGTTGCATATGAAATTGTTGCAATATAGTTGCATATAGTTGCATATGAAATTGTTGCAATATAGTTGCATATAGTTGCATAAGTTGCATAAGTTGCATTGTTGCATAAAGTTGCATATAGTTGCATATAAGTTGCATAAAGTTGCATATGTATGCATATCCCCCGACGCTCAATGGAGAACTATATTTGAGACCCATCAAAGAGTTCGAGTGGGGATTGATAGTTTGGAAATCCATGATCCTGGAATTTCACATATTTGGAAAGCACCTTTAGTGGCTGGTGGGGAATGGAGGAAAGGTTCGAGTTGCCAATAATGTTGGGGTTGGTTGTGACATATATTACAAGATGATCAAGTTGTTGTTTAATCCATTGTATGCATAGGGTGTAATGGTTTTGATGAATTTGTACAAACTATAAAGGAAAGGGTTGTGTTCTTCTATATGGAAGACTGTGAAGGAGACAATGGGATGGAAGGAGGCAGTTTCCTCTCTCGTTCTTGACCAAGGAACCAAGACCCATACCCAGTGCCCAAAATATCCTATTGATGCCCATACTCCCACTTGAATGACAAAGATACCCTCAAGAGGTCATCTATGGTGGTTTGAGGTGTCATTCATGAAATTTGAGCCCTAGAAGTTGCATAAAACCTTTAGGTATTGGGTGTGCTTGTTTGAGGTGTCATGTTTGGCCATGGATTCCTAGAAGCTTTGTACTTCGACTAAGCCTTGGGTTCCCCCCTCAACCATATCAAGGCCTCAATAACCATAGCTAATGCTCAAAACCTTTTGAGAGAACTAACATCATTTCTTATATGAGTCAAAGCTTTCTTTTTCCCCTAAGGCATGGCCTTCTTCCCTATATCATTTCCAATACCTTGAGACACATACATACTACTCAAAAACACCTAGTTGATCTAGAACCAATAGATCTAGTACAATACGTCTCACTTTCAACCTCTCTTAGTATATCTTGATCATCACTTGATAGTTGCATATAGTTGCATAGGTTGCATTGTTGCATAAAGTTGCATATATATGTTGCACAAGTTGCATATAGTTGCATAAATTTCAGTGTTGCATAAAGTTGCATATAGTTGCACAAGATAAGTTGCATTGTTGAATATAGTTGCATAGTTGAAATTAGTTGCATATAGTTGCATACGAAACTGTTGCAATATAGTTGCAATATAGTTGCATATAGTTGCAATATAGTTGCATATAGTTGCATAAGTTGCATTGTTGCATAAAGTTGCATATAGTTGCATATAGTTCATAGCTGCATATAGTTGGATAAGTTGCATATAGTTGCATAGTTGCATATATTTTCATATAGTTTCATATAGTTGCATAGTTGCAAATATTTGCATATAGTTCCATATAGTTGCATAGTTGCATATAGTTACATAGTTGCATATAGTTGCATAAGTTGCATATAGTTGCATAGTTTCATATAGTTGCAGTTAGTTGCATATAGTTGCATATAGTTACATATAGTTGCAGTTAGTTGCATATAGTTTCATAGTTGTAGTTAGTTGCATATAGTTGCATATTTGCATATAGTTGCATACGAAATTGTTGCAATATAGTTGCATATAGTTGCAATATAGTTGCATATAGTTGCATAAGTTGCATTGTTGCATAAAGTTGCATATAGTTGCATAGTTGGATATAGTTGGATAAGTTGCATATAGTTGGATATAGTTGCATAGTTCCATATATTTGGATATAGTTGCATATAGTTCAATAGTTGCATATAGTTTCATAGTTGCATATAGTTGCATAAGTTGCATATAGTTGCATAGTTTCATATAGTTGCAGTTAGTTGCATATAGTTGCATAGTTGCAGTTAGTTGCATATAGTTGCATATTTGCATATAGTTGCATACAAAATTATTGTAATATAGTTGCATATAGTTGCATAAGTTACATTGTTGCATAAAGTTGCATATAGTTGCATAGTTGCATATAGTTGGATAAGTTTCATATAGTTTCATATAGTTGCATAGTTTCATATATTTGCATATAGTTGCATATAGTTGCATAAGTTGCATATAGTTGCATAGTTGCATATAGTTGCATAAAGTTCCATATAGTCACTAAAAAACATGATAAGTTGCATTGTTGCATATAGTTTCCTAGCTTCATATAGTTGCATACAAAATTTTGCAATATAGGTTCAAGTTGGCAATAATGATGGAGGGCAGGGCTCTAGCGGGCGTGTCTAAATAGATTGTTCCAACACGATGTTTTAAGACATGATAATATGTCACAGAATGTGTGACTTTATTGGAAGTGGCATCTTTGATTTGGTTTGGAGGATGAACAACTAGTGAATTTGTGAAAAGGATGTCAGGATATTGATTGGCATTGTCTTGAATGCAAAGAAGGAGAAATGGCCTAGTTGGGTAGGAGTAATGATTTCTTTATGTGATGGAGGGGAGGGCTCTATGGGGTGGGTATATGAAGATTGATCCAACATGATGTTTAATATCTAAGAAGATTGATCCAACATGATGTTTTAATATATGAAAATCTATCACATAATGTGTGACTTTATTAGAAGTTACATCCTTGGTTTGGTTTGGAGGATGAACAACTAGTGAATTTATGGTTTTGAGTCCAAGTGGGAGAAGGTCTTTGTCTAGTAAGAGGGTTCCAAGGATTAGCGTTAGAAATAGGGTTAGGGTTAGTAGAGTGATAGAAAATAGGGTACCTTGTTAAAGAATGGTTAAAGGCTTAGTCAGTGCAAACTCTTTCAAACAAATCAATTTAAGAAAATAAACAACCAATAATCCAAAACTAAATTTGAGAATAATTACCTAATATGGATATGGAATCTAGAGTTGGATGTGTAGTTGTGTGAACACTTCCATGTATTGTAGTACTAGGCTTGATGAAGTTATAACCACTTGCTTATGATATTTTCTAGATAGAATAGGGGATACAAATGCTATGTGATAATGTCACACAATGGATTCCATGTATTGATGGACTTTGTCATGCATTTGGAAGTAGAAGATTGAGTTAAATGTAGAATTATAAATTGACTTGTTCACCAAGTTTGAATGATTCCTTGTAGATATTTTATTGTAAGGATAAATATTTGAGCCTGGGAAAATCTAGAAGTGCAATGTGAGGCTACTAATCTAGGAATCTAAGGCTTCTCCATTCATTTGTCCTCTATATTCTTGTAAAAGTGAGTGCTTATGTTTTTTATTAGGGATCCTATTAACAATTTCATGAGATCTAGATGTAAGAGTGCTTGAGATGATTAAAGAAATGTCCGGGAAAAGGCTTGGTTTCGATTGTTTCACGGGTGAAATGGATTTTGGGGGGGGGAATTTTCTTTCCTGCATATATTTATTTTGGTCTTTTAGGGTTGTCTATGTGATTTGAACTTGGGTTGATTCTTTCATGTCATATGTATACTATGGGGTGATTCTAATGTGAATATATGAAATGTGTATTTGTATACTCATAGAATTATATAGAATACACATTGATTTCAAATTACCTCCTTAATGAAGATTTGGAACAGAGTGCGCTCTGAATTAGGGTTATGGTGAGCCCAACCAAAAAGGCACAACACCAACATACGGAGAAGGCTCCCAAGATGGAAATGAAGCCAGACTCTACAGAAGAAGCCTCCGTCGAGCTTCCAACACCCCCAGGAGGGAAGAAACAACTTATCTCGTCAGGAAGGCTAGTGGTCAACAACGTAGAAACAACAACAACATCAGGGGAAACCCTAACGCGGGAACCAACCATTTGGTCCTAGATAAGAGCTGAGAAGGGACTGAGGGCACGATAAGTGCTAAACCCTAGCCACCGACGTAGCCTTGATCTATAGCATGGGAGCAAAGGAGATTTTTGTCTCTGCCTTCATTTTGGACTAGTCCGTCGAACCCCCAACAATAGAGGTCGAAGATCCCAACATCTATGGATGTGCCTTTATCTACCCTTGCATTTTTATACTCCATATTTTTTATCTACCCTGGGCAATACGTTGGTTATATTTATCAAAGTAGACTCAGATAAGATATCGAATGACTTCATCACTTTCGCCCGCATATGTGTTGAAATTGACCTCAGTCAAGGGCTTTCGGATAGGATCCTTATTGATTGGATTGAGGGAGATCCTTACACACAGATGGTTGATTATGAGAACACCGCTTTTAGATGCCACTCTTGTCAGCAAACAAGGAACCTCCAGGCAAAGTGTCCTCTATCCCCTACCCCTTCCTTGACCCCTAGAGCATAGAAAATAGCTAATGGATGGCAAGTCCCAAAACCTCACAAAAGCAGCCCGAACCCTTCCTATGACAATGAGAAGCATCACAAGGATGCACTAACTCCTCCGCTCTCTACAATGCCTTCACAAACTCCAGCATTTTCTCAACAACCAACTGCAGACCTAAAACACTAACCCTCGGCTTCTGCACAAACTCATGAAGCTTAAAAAGTCCTAATTCCATTTCCAACAGCTAATCCTTTTCACCCACCCCTAAAAAATTGTTAAGAACCAAATAATTTCATACATAAATACCACAAATATTCAGATAACAATATAGAAAACCACCACTTTATTATATCAAACCCTTAGGGTAGGGAAGAACCATACAATGGATCCTATTATGGAAGGGATCCTCTCCTGTTCACTTGTCTCTTCGAGGGGGAATCCTCCTATTGAACTACCACTCCAAATACAATACTTATCTTCATGTCGCATTACATTGCTTGAACCTCTTTATATAGTGCTAGCATCACCTAAGAACATTCTAGAGGAGGAATCTTCTAGAAGTAGAACCTTCTAAGAAATCCTCTTACATTTATTATATCTAACTACCATAGTGGACCTTATTTAATAATATAGTGGACCTAGTCCACCTTACATTGAATGACCTCCACTATTATCACTATGGGCCCTTTGGGCCCCCACTACTACCTCTCTAGATACCTAACATTCCATCCTCCAACCATTATAGAGAGTTGCAACTATTAATGATAGAGTTGCAACTATTACTTCAGTGTTGCATAAAGTTGCATATAGTTTCATATTATCATTAAAAAACATGATAAGTTGCATTGTTGCATATATTTGCATTGTTGCAATTAGTTGCATATAGTTGCATACGAATTTGTTGCAATATAGTTGCATATAGTTGCAATATAGTTGCATATAGTTTCATATTTGCATATAGTTGCATACAAAATTGTTGCAATATAGGTTCGAGTTGGGAATAATGTTGGAGGGGAGGGCTCTATGGGGGGTGAACTTGGAACAAGGTAGGTAGATATATGGAATGCAATCATTGTTGGTTATCCCAGATTCATTTTCACCATTAATCCTTGACATTCTTCAATGAAATGTGTGTAGTCTTAAGCATAAAACCCAACTCAATCATTGTGGTCAATGCTCTGCATGCATGTTCATATTTATTGCTCCTAGAATAAGGTAAGTAGATCAATTGTTATGGAATAAAATTTGATTTGAATGTAATGTTTTCTGTGGGAAGTAGTCTTGTTGAAATGGAATGCAATTAATGCGAGATAAACCCCACAATTTGAGGTCAAACCATACTATATAGAAAATACTTTTGTAATACCTTTTGATTTCCCCTACATTTTAACTATGAGCCATATTTGGTTGTCTTCGGAATAAAACCCAACTCAATTACCATGGTTAGTGTTTTGTCTACATGTGAAAATTTATTTGCTCTGGAACAAGGTAAGATGATCCATTATTATGCAATAAAATTTTTGATTTGAATGTAATATTGTAGCGGGAAGTGGTATTCTAGAAATGGAATGAAATGATTGTTGACTGGGATATAATTAGTAAATCCTTGTTGGTAATGAAGTGTAGAAATTACTTTTTCCATGGTGACCTAGTGAGGTTGTTTAATTTGTCAATGAGACGAGCCTTGCTAGTAACCAAATGCAATATCCCAACACCTTAATAAAAAAACTTTACACTAATTGTTCAAAACACAGTGTAAAAAATATGTTGGGTCATTGAATTAAATTGTATGAGAATTTTTTTTAGGGTGGTGGAACTCATGTGATGCAGGAATCCGTAGTGTTATTTCATGTACACAAGTCCAAGAAAATTGATAGATTGTCGATATGTTCATCAGTATGCACTTTACCACAATCCCTAGCTCATGACCTAAAGCAATTGAGGGATAATGGCCATTTTTTTCCTAGGTGTGAAAAAACCACATTGAGCATTGCCAATGCATGCCATCATCTCCAACAAGTGTATTTGGGTGTGATGGAGGTGAGAACATTAACCTTACCCTTCTGGGGCAGTTATTTCCTACTTTCCCCATCAATTGCATTTTGAAAATGCCTCTCATTAGGAAAAACCTTAGTTTTTAAAATCATCAAGGAAACCATTTTAGAGTGGTGGAACTTGTCTGAGTCCAACAAAACTAGAAAATAGTTTATCCATTCATCAATTTCATTTTATCATAGACACTAGCTTGCAGCTCAGAGTCATTGGTGGGTAATGGACAATTTTCTCCAGTGTGTGCAAAGCCACAACAAACATTGCAACTATGTTTTGTTAACTCTATTAGTTTGTTTGGGCTTGGTGGAGGTGAGAACATTTTCTACATGCTTCTATGGAATCTATTTTGTACTTCAACCATCAAATTCATTTTGAGAATGACTCTCACTAGGAAAAACCCTAGTTTTAAAAATCGTCTGAGAAAACAATTTTAGGGTAGTGGAACTTATGTGACATGGGCATCTCTAGCACTATTCCCTGTACATGAGTGTAGTGAAACCGATTACTCATTGATTTTTCTAATGGTTTTGATTTTATCGTAAACCCTAGCCCACAACTCAAATCTTAAGGGACAATGGCCATATTTCTCTAAGTAAAGAAAAAACCACACTGAGCATTGAAATCATTTTATAAATGAGGATAAATTGAATACATGGACATATAGTCTTACCAATTTTGTCATGTCGATGGCTATCTAGCTCTCTCCTTCTTTATCACTCCAACCAGAAAGGGCACTCTCATAGGCTATTCTCCTCTATCTCTCAGCCAACAAGGACACTCTCACAAGTCACTCTATGCGGGGTTATTCCCGTGTTCCCTCCTTCTCCGTGTTTCCTCCCTTGGTGTCCCCTCCTTCCTCGCGTGCCCTCCTTCCCTGTGTGCCCTCCTCTCCACTCTACATGCAGAAGCGCGAGCTATGAGCATGGGCATGTAGT
>SNQJ01S0079447.1:11097-22822 GCA_010110895.2 Picea sitchensis | reverse complement strand
AACTCAATAATTTGTAAAACGAAAAACCATTGGAGAGGCCACCTATATAATGAGATCATGGTTTATATATTGAGAATATCGAGAAGATAGTTAACACAGTGGTAAGAAACAGTCCAACAGTTGCTCCAACAAAATATAGACTTCTCCAAGACGATTATTGCAATATCACAAATAGTCAATAAAAATTAAACAAATAAATACAAGTCTTTAAATATAGTCAATGAGAAGTTTTAATGCTCAAAGTATGAATGCCCTCCACAAAACATTGTATATGCAACTATATATTAAACAATAAAATTGTGTGTAACCAAATGTTTATGAATACTTTGAGATCAACAATAAACTTACACCGTTGTAATTAATTGAATAACTCAATTTTTAATGCTCAAAGTATGAACGCCCTCCACAAAACATTGTATATGCAACCATCTATTAAACAATCAAATTGTGCGTAACCAAATGTTTATGAATACTTTGTGAACAACAATAAACTTACACCGTTGTAATTAATTGAATAACTCAATGTAGACCATTCCTCAAGTGAACAATGGTTGTTCTAAAGTGTCTTTTATCAGATTTATCTCACACATATTTCGAATACAAGTACTGTAATGAAATCCAGGTAACAAATATGCGTTCAGATTAGAATGCAAAGTAAGTATGCTACGAATGAAAAAAATGGTGCAACAAATTGGTAGACTTAGGACGCATTTATATTAGTAAATCCACACATAATAACCAAGAAAAATTGGTTTTGTAACAGTTTTCCAGATGCAGTTCGAGACTCATATTTCAAATATAGTGTATGTGTGCAGGTATATGTCACTCATTTTGAGAGACAGGTATTATTTTGGTAAAACGTTAGTCGATCCCTAACCACTTTAGGACCAAAACTATATCCATCCGTAACATCTATACACACATATTGGCCTGAGTCTTGGAAACGTCATGGTTCGCAACTGTAATCAGCTGGTTCTAATTTCTTTTATATATGTATTTCTTTTATATATGGAAAGATATAGTTTTTCTCAAGTAATCATATTGTATTTCACTTTTTAAAGCTTGTTGATAATGGGAGAAATAAGACCCCATGTAGTGGTCATCTTGTCCTTGGCTCAGGGCCATCTCATCATGTAGTCAGAAAGAAAAAACTCAAAACCCTATTTTAAAACCTAAATACCTAAAATGTTAAAACCCGATGATTAAAAATTAATACACGATGCTTAAAGAATAAATATGACACTAAAAACTTAAAACAAAAATTTTGAGACCTGTGTGTAAAATTAATCCAGAGAAAGTCTGATATGACATGAATCTAACTATATGTGTCACACATGCAATTTAAATCGGTAGACAGACAAGGGCGCACACATGAAATTTAAATCGACAGACAGATAGACATGGGCGCAATTTAATACACACAGACAGGGGTTTACATGCAATGTAAATACATATATTTAATGGACAGAGGAATATAAAAGCAAATACAGAAAAAAAATTGTTGCTAACCTCTTTGTTGATGTTGCACCATTTCTGATGTTGCGCCCTTAATATTGTTTCCTCCTCTCATTTAAGCTCCTGCTTCAATGTTGAACTGCAATCTGGATCTGCAACTACATAGAAAAGAAATGTCCAATGTTTGTTGCGGACATGGCAGAAAATCCCACAAATCGAAAAGGAAATGGCTAGAGAGTGGAAATATGATTGGATATATGGAAAAAATGTCACGCATAGCATGCTAGGAAGATAAAAAATGTCATATACGCTAGGGAAGAAACCAGAAGAGGGTGAAACCCGCAGAGGGTATCAAAAATTCAGAATAGATGGAAAGGAGGCCATGCACTTCAGTAAATGTGGGTTTACAAGCGTTTAAGGTGAAGCTCTCGAGTAAATGTGAATCACTCCAGTAAATGTATGTGAAGCATTTAAGGTGACGCACTCCGACATTTGGTTTACGAATGTTTAAGGTGAAACACCCCACTCATTTTGAATATCCACGTATCCCACCAAAATTACAGCTGGTAAATAAGGTGAAGCGTTCCATTCACCCACAAATATCCACTTACCTCAACAGTAAACAAACCTAAACCTAAACCTTTCGGGTCTCAATGAAAATATTGCATAGATCTTGATCCTAGTTAATCATCTAAATTTGGCAATCATACAGCCTTACAACAATTTCTTAATATGATTAGGTAAATGTGAAAAAGTAAACAGGTTAACATATGCATTCATAAATGCAAGGAAGTTATGAACACTAAATATCATTCATTGATTCAGGAGGACGACTAAGAATATGCCAGCATCTTCAATCAATAACCATTAGATTAAAATTTGAGATTAAAAGATCATTATTTGTGCCCATTTCCAATAAGTGTACGCCTATAGACGTAACTAACAACAACCACTTTATAAAAGTGGTTGATATGCGCCAAGCCATTTATTGATGTATATCAACCACTTTTATAAAGTGATTGTTGTTAGTAGATGACCAACATGCATGGTGAACGAATAATAGACCATTAATACATTAATATATTAAATTATAATTATATACAAAAATATTAATATATTAATTAATTGAAAGTTAATTAATGTATAAATTAATTAATATAATGTCTAAATTAAAGTTTTAATACATTATAATGTAATGTATCAATTAATTAATGTTAATATTAAAATACATTAATTAAACATTAGTAAATTATTAAAATAAAAATACATTAATACAATATTAATACATTCATACATTAAAAAAATATTAAAATATAAAAAAATAAGTTAGTAATATAAATTAATAAAAGGTTAGTAGTATATTTTTCTTTGTGTGAATCAAAGTGGATCCTTATATTAATTCCAATGAGAGCTTACAAATAGACTATCATGTCTACTTACAAAGATGCCTGCAGCCTATCTGCTTACAAACATGCCTGCAACCATGCTCCAAACTCCCGAAACCTGAGTTCCCGAAATTTTCTTGTGGCAAATCTATAGGACCAGATCGACGGTTAAGATCTCCTCTAGCACCAACGGTCCAGATCCACTCTCGCATATCACAATTTTGCATTTCGTGACTTGGGTAGACAACTCCCTCCATGCTCCAAACTTTTGAAACACGATCTCCCAAAATTTTCTAGCATCAGATCTATGGGACGAGATCGACGGTTGAGATCTATTCTTGCACCATTGGTCCAGATCTTCTCTCACATATCGCGATTTCGCGACTTCAGCAGACAGCGCCCTCCGTGCTCCAAACTCCCGAATTCTGATTTCTCGAAATTTTCTCGCGTCAAATCTATAGGACCAGATCGACGGTTGAGATATCCTCTAGCACCAATGGTCCAGATCTGCTCTTGCATTTTGCGTTTCACGATTTTGCAACTTGGGAAAAAAACTCCCTCCATGCTCCAAACTTTCGAAAGCCGATTTCCCAAAATTTTCTCGCATCAGATCTATGGGACCAGATCGACGGTTAAGATCTCTTCTAGCACCAACTGTACAGATCTGCTCTCACATATCACAATTTCGCAACTTGGGAAAACAACTCCCTCCATTCTCCCAACTTCCAAAACCCGAGTTCCCGAAATTTTCTCGCATCAGATCAATGGGATGAGATTGATGGTCCAAATCACCTCGAGCAACAATGGTCCTAATCCTCTCTCGCTTTTTGCAACCTCCGTACTCCTGACTCCCGATTGTCGAGGTCCCTAAATCAACTTCCAATTGATGTTCTTCTATGTTCGCTCCTGAGCTTCTGATCATTTCTAATTTGGAAGAGATTTTAAGTAGACACAGGTGGCACCCCGTCTAGATTAGGGCCATCCAGCTCAGCAAGATCCTCACATTGGATCCAGAGCGCAGATCTTTGGGACTACGTGGAATCGTGGAGAATGATTTGTTGCATAGAGTCAACCCCTGCATTGGCTAGTTTGTCCACAAATTTGTTTGCACTTTGTCGAATGTGTGAAGGGGTTAGAGTTAGAGAGGGTCTCAGAAGAGCCTAGAAGCTGTAAAGAGGGCCAAACATGTGCCAATTGGGTGTAATTTTCCCTGGATCTCGACCATTCAGGATTTTTGTTTCCAAGTCTATTATGATTTTGGAGTCTCCTTCAATGATCAGACATGTGAGGTTTTGATCTAGTACCATTTTCACTCTTTTGATAAGACCCCAGAGCTCTGCTGAATTGTTGGTGTCGCTTCCAATATTTTCTGCGATGAATCTTTGAATTTGGCCTAAGTTGTTTCTTATGACCCTGCCATAGCCCTAGTGGCCTGGATTTCCTTTTGATGCGCCAGAAAAGTTTACCATATGGAAGCCTTGTGTGGGGAGGAGATACTTAGAGGGACTGAGGGATTTTGAAAAAAGGGGGGGCTGTTGAGGAGGGGTGGAGTGTGCAAATGAGAAGCCACAAGAGTTAAGGAGAGAGAGATCACCTGGGTCAGAGGGGAAGTCTTCCTTGGTCCATGAATGCAGCTGAAGAGTTTCCTGGAGATGCAGGAGGATTGTGTTCCAGAGGAGGGTGGGAGGAGATGGATGGGAGTGAAAGATTCTTCTGTTTATCTCCTTCCATAGTTTCCAAACGATGAATCCTGGTAAGAGTTTCCATGTTTTGTTCAGGATAGGAATTTTGAAGGAATCAGAGCCCTAGTCCCTGATGGTGCTTATGATGTTGTTTTTGACTCGTTTGGTTCTTCTAATGAACTGAGTGTCTTAGTTTCATATGTTCTCACTGAGTGGACAAATATTTACGAGGTGCTCCATGGTTTCTTCCTAGATATGGCAGAGATGGCAGATTGAGGGGCCGATGAAACCTCATTTTTGAAGATTGTTTCAGGTTAAGATCTTGTTCTAAAGTAGAATCCATAGGAAAGTGGATATTTTGGGCCAAAGTTTTGATTTCCATATTGTTGTCCAGATGCTATCTTTCTGAAGGTTATGGAATTTCTCCTGAAGAGTGTATCCCTCCTTGAGAGTGAAGCTTCCATGAAGTATGTATCCCCATATGAGAATGTCTTAGTTTGTTCTTTTTTGGATTCGTCTTTGGGTAGTATTTTGTTTCCAGTGCTGCAGGTGACAGTCCATTGCCACTTGAAGTTCCCGATGAGTAGATTTTCGGCTATGCCAAGGAGAGCTTCTAGGGGTATTTGTCCACAAATTTGCCACTTTGAGAGTGGCTAGATCTTGGATGTGATTTTCGTAGGATTGTAGATTTTCTTCCAGTTGTAGGGGTGGCATTTGCTGCCAGGAATCCATCCAGAATAGGGCATTCTAGCCATTGTGAACTTCCCAGAAAGCATGTTCCTGTATGAGTGGTCGGTTTTTCCAGGTTGCATTCCAGATGTTGGAGCCTTGGATTTTATCCTTCTTTCTGATGAGTTGATTTTGATGCATGTTTGGGGAATATTTGCATTTCCAGAGTTGTGCCCAGATCTCTGCTAGTGTTTTGAGCCATCTCCACCAAATTACTGCTCCCATGGTGCTATTTAATTTTCCAGGGTCCCGAAGGTCCAGACCACTTGAAGATTTGGGCTTGCAGACCTTGTCCCAGCTGACAAGGGCCCATTTTTTGTTTGGTCTGTGTCCATTCCAAAGAAATTTTCTTTGTAGATTACTTATTTTCTTTATGACAGATTGGGGGGCAGCTAGGGTTGAGAAGAGGTAAGATGGGATGGCTTGGAGGACTGACTTTAGGAGAACCAATATGGCTGGAAGGTTGAGGGAGCGGAAAGTCTAGTTGCTAATATGGTTGTTGATGGAGAGTAGGAGGGAATCCCAGGAGATGTTTCTGGCTACTGAGTCAGAGAGAGTGAGTTACAGTGACGCAGGCGCGCCCGCTAGGCACGTCCTCTCATAGAATATTTCCTCCTTCCTCGGCCCGAAGAACTGGAAGGTTCTTCTATTTCCCTATCGGGAAATTTTCACCCATAACAACTCTCTCACAGGGTCTCTCTTTATTTTAAATCAACGCTGGCCTTTTGCTTTGTTATCGGGGTTCCTCCTATCGAGATTTTGACACTTGCGATGTCCAAACAACTTGTTTTACCGATCCCCGATCCCCGATACGCTCCCCTGCTGCCTTAGCCTCCTGGGCTAAGCCTTTAGTCTATGTGAACGCTTTCCATAAGACCGCAGCCTTATATTCCTTCTCGTCGGGGTTTCGGACTTTCAAATGCCAAAATGCACTTGTCCTCAGGATTCACGATCCCTCGAATCCTGACGCGCTCTCTACGCACTAGCTCTCCTAGCTAGGCTCCTGGCCCATATGACCGTTATCCCCGTGACCGTAGTCTTACCTCTCGTCGGGGTTTTTGGATTTAAAATCCCGATGTGCTCCAATTTTCGTTAGCCCTCCAGGCTAGACTCTTGGTCCAAGTGACCTCCTCTATATGACCGCAGTCATACCTCCCATCGGGGTTTCAGACTTTCCAATGTCCAAATATATATGTCCTCAGGATTCGCGATCCCTCGAATCCCGACTTCCCGCTATGCTGACAGCTGGCTCCCACAATGGCACTTTCCACTTGTCCGATGTGCTAACAGCTGGCCGCACGGTGGCACCTTCCTCCTTGTCGGGGTTTTGGACGTCGCGATTCCAAAATCCCCAAACCTCTTGTCACTAGGATTCCCGATATCCCGATGACCAAAACGCCGATAGACGACTTCCTATTGGGTCTTTCCCCGATGGCTCCAATTTCTTCCACGCATCCTCCTCTGATGGAAGATCCTGATTAACTCTCGCGTTTTTGAGACTTGTGATGTCCCGAATTTCATGACCTCAGGAACTTTGATTTCCCGAGCAGTGATATGTCGACTCTCTTCGGATTTCTAACACCTGTCTCCCCAAACGGACGGCTCAAATTATATCGGGGTTTTCACTATGGACTTCCCCGATCTCCTGTCCACAGGAATGCTGATATCCTGACTCCTGACGCCTCGATGTCCGCCACGCGTCTCCACTAACGGACGATCCAGATCTTCCCGGGATTTTTCCTATGGAAATTACTGATCTTCTGCTCTCGTGAATCCCGATTTCTCGATATGTGAAACCCCGATGAGCCAACCCTCCTTTCGGAATTTCTCCTCCTATTTACAAGCTTAACCCTCGTGCAACTTCTGTCAGATCCGACGGTTGATGGATATTTGCTCAAGATCTGACGACTCACGACCCCTGGAGCTTGAACTTCGAATGCGGCCATAACCTCCTTGCTTCTTTGGTAGATGCAACGGCTGGCGGGATTTTGCAAATCCTCTCCAAAAGATCCTAACCATCGATCTCTTCCTTTTTGATGTTTTCTACGGGGTGAACCCAGTATTCCTCTGTGAAAACTGGTCCTCCTGCGCGTAACTTTGCAGCACTTATTCAAACACTCCCATGACACAAACTCCCTATGCTTCTCTTTGATGAGCTTGGAAGCCTTGTCCCTCCTGAGCTTCACACAATTCTGAGTCTCCACGAAGACTCTTGCGCGCACCCCTTGCGGCAATCCTCAAACACTTCCAAGTGTTGAGTACCTTCGACTCTGTGCACACCTGCAGCAACAATCCTTCAATGCTTCACTCAGATTCACAACTGAGACTTTCCTTAGCCTATGCACGCCTTGCATGGCTCCTATAACCCAATTTCACTTATGGGTGAATGAGAATAAGAGTTAAACTATCTGAGCCTTCTGTCAACGCACTCCTTGCGGATGACTTCAACTGCACTCCTTGCAGGAATCCTTGCTCAGATAGAGAAACAATTGAAACTCATTTGTTCTCCTTTCAAACTTCACTTAGAACATGAAATCATATACACAACATAACAACAAATTCATAACATAAAGTAAATACTCATGAGCATAGCATTCAACACACATACACAGAGAACAAACACAAAACCATGGGTTTGAATTAAACTCTTCTATTAATTCAAGCTCTATACATGGGTGTTCTTCCGCAACTCTCCTCTTCTCTTCTCTATGCTCCGAATTATGTTACAATGCACAATGAGGGTGTCTATATCTCGTTTCCCTCTTTCTTTCTAAAATTGTCTAATCTAATATTAAATTCTATCTACCTATTTCATCTCAACATAAATGCCTCTATCTACTTCAGACAAGAGTCTGAATACAATATATAAGTGTGCTTCATTAAATTTTCTCATTAATGTTCGCGCAACAGTTTCAAGGTGTTTTTCAAAAATTTGTGTTGGACGCCTTCCATCTATCTTCCGCTTCCACTCTGGCTCGCTTGAGATGGGAGATGCTCCTGCATCATACTCCCTCGCTTGAAAACTTTCATGGGCTCCTATCCATGAGCTCTTGCACAGTCTATCCATGCTTCAGAATCTCCGCTTCAGTCTCCCAGTTGGCATATTCAACTGGATGGCCCTTCCACTTGACCAAATATTCAAAGTATTCCTTCCTTCTAGTCTTCTTGCCCACTCATTTATCCAGTATCTGCTCCATCTGTGGCTTCTCTGCAACTGGCATCTTCTTCTGCCACTGAACGTCTGACTGTTCATCACTTTTTCCTACTTCCCTAGATTTGTATGGGTACAAATCTAAGACATTGAACATCGAAGAAATTGTGATCCCATCGGGTAATTCAATCTCATAAGCATTCTCTCCAATTTTCTTCAAGACCTTGCATGGTTTGATTTTTTTCATTTTCAATTTATTGTATGTTCCTCTTGGGAACCTTTCTCTTCTCAAGTGCGCTAGAATCAAGTCACCAACCTCAAATTGGAGTCGTCTTCGATGCTGATCTTCTCTCCGCTTATACTCCTGGCTTGAATTCTGCAGTCGCTCCTTCACCTTGCTGTGAAGTTCTTTCATCACCTCCGCGAATTCTTCTGCACTAGCGCTCCTAGTAGCAGTCTATTCCGAATCTCTCAATTCAGAAACTCCTCTCGGCTGCGTGCCATATACAATCTGGAATGGACTTTGGCCTGTGCTCCGATTCACTGAGTCATTATACGCAAACTCTGCCTATGGAAATACATTGTCCCAACTGTTGTGGTGCTCCGCCACCAGGCTCCTCAGCAAGTCTCCCAGACTTCTGTTCACCACTTCTGTCTGTCCATCCGTCTGAGAATGATAAGCTGAACTAAACAACAAGTTAGTCCCCAGCTTTTTCCATAATGTCCTCCAAAAGTGCCCTAAGAACTTTGTATCTTTGTCTGAAACAATACTCCTTGGTAAGCCGTGAAGTCGAACGACTTCTTTGAAAAACAGATTCGCGATGTGCGTTGCATCACTGGTTTTCTGACATGGGATAACATGTGCCATCTTGGAAAATCTATCCACTACCACAAAGATCGAATCAAATCCTCTTTGCGTCCTTGGCAATCCTAATATGAAATCCATGCTAATTTCATCCCACGACCTCTCAGGTATGGGTAATGGTTGATAAAAACCCGCATTCTGCTTCCTTCCCTTTGAATGCTGGCAAATCCTGCATCGGTCTACAAATCTCTTGACCTCTGATCACATCCCTGGCCAAAAGTATGACTCGCCCAGCTTCGCGAATGTCTTATCATGACCGAAGTGTCCGACCAATCCTCCACTATGTTTCTCCTTCAGCAAATTCTCCCTCATGGAGAAATTTGGAATACATAGTTGATTGCCCTTAAACAACAACCCTTCTTGGATCATGTATTCAACCCATTTGCTGCTATCTCTGAGAACTGGATTCTCAGCTGCTTCATACGCTTCCTTAAAGTCTGGATCATCTGCGTACATGTCTCTGAGATCATCAAAACCTAACATCTTGACTTTGAACTCCTGCAACAGCAAACACTTCATGCTCAAAGCATCAACAACTTTGTTAGTAGTACCAGAAATATGTTTTATCACAAAAGTGAAATTCTGCATGTATTCAACCCATTTAACATGCCTCTGATTCAACTTTTCCTGTTGAGTCACAAACTGCAATGCATGTTTATCACTATATAAAACAAATTCCTTCGGAATCAAATAGTGCCTCCATTTCTTCAATGCCTGGATGATGGCATAAAACTCCTTATCATATGTGGAATACTTCACCTTCGCTTCATTCAGCTTCTCACTGAAATATGCAATTGGTATGTCATCTTGACTTAAGACTGCTCCTATTGCAAACCCGCTTGCATCACATTTCACCTGAAATGTCTTTTGAAAATCCAGCAACACCAGAATTGGTTGTTCCGTAATCTTCCTTTTCAACAAATTGAAACTCTTCTCAGCCTCTTCAGTCCAGTGAAAAGATTTATGTCTTTTCTTCACTGTATCCATCATTGCTGCGCTAATTCCACTGAAATTCCTGATGAATTTTCGGTAGAAACTAGCCAAACCGTGAAAACTTCTCACCTCAAATATGTTCCTCGGTGATGGCCAATTATTAATTACCTCCACCTTATCTAGATCCATCCTCAACTCATTTTCCGAAATAACAAATCCCAAGTAAATGAGTTATGTCTTCATGAACGAGGACTTCTTTATGTTTATCAACAACTTCTCTTGCTGTAATCTCTTCATCACATTGGTCAAATGCTTCAGATGTTTAGCCTCTGTTTTACTGAAAATCAGTATATCATCCAGATATATGATAACAAATTTTTCGATGAAATCCTTCAGGACTTCATTCATCAACCTCATAAAGGTACTTGGCACATTTGTTAAGCCAAACGGCATAACAAGCCATTCATACAAACCTTCGTTTGTCTTGAATGATGTTTTCCTTCATCACCTTCTCTCATGCGAATCTGATGATATCCACTCTTCAAATCAATCTTTGAAAAGAATTTTGCTCCACTTAAGCAATCCATCAAATCATCCATCCTTGGTAATGGAAACCTGTACCTGATAGTTATCTTATTAATCGCCCTTGAATCAATGCACATCCTCCAGCCTCCGTCTTTCTTCGGATTGAGTACCGTCGGAACAACACACGGACTCAAGCTTTCCCTGACCAAACCTTTGTCCAACAACTCCTAGACTTGCCTTTTAACTTCTTCATTCTCCTGCGGATTCAATCTGTACGCGGATTTGTTTGGAAAACTGGCTCCTGGTATGAGATCAATGTGATGACTCATACTTCTCATTGGTGGCAACGAACGAGGTAATTCTTCCACTACTATGTCAGCGAAATATTCCAGCAGTTCCTGAACCTCCTCTGGTAAATCATCCACTCTTGTGCTCATCAAAACAATCTTCAGTTTTCTGACCACCATGAACTGTGGATCCTCCTTCTTCTTAACCTCGGTAAGGAGTTCCTTCCCACTCATGAGAAGTACTGTGTTGCTCACTTCCGGCTTCACTTCTTTATCCTTGATCGGAAGCAACATGTGTGTCCTCCCATCCTTCTCTAGGGTATATGTATTGATCCTCCCATCATGAATCACATTTATATCATATTGCCACGGTCTACCCAACAATAGATGACAAACATCCATAGGAATAACATCACATAATATTTTATCATTATATCTCCTTATCTTAAATTCAACTAAGCACTATTTGGTGACATTTACCTGATGTCCTTTTTGTAGCCACAAAACTTTATATGGACTTGGATGATCAGTCGTTTCCAGCTCCAGCCTTTCTACCATCTCTGTTGAAACGAGATTATCAGTGCTACCGCTGTCCACAATGACCTTGCATGCCCAACCCTTGGTCTTGCAAGCAATCCTGAAAAGTCTGGTCCTTTGGACTGAACTTTCCACCTCCTTCTCTAGTGTTAAGAGAACTTTCCGCATCATCAGTG
>SNQJ01S0079444.1:12494-35918 GCA_010110895.2 Picea sitchensis | reverse complement strand
CTCTTAAAGAATTGGGGAGGTGAGAGGCTTGAGTTACTAGCATTTTTAGAACAATTGTTTTTTGGGCTAGGTGATGGTGAGAATGGGTATGAAGGTATCTGTTGGTGTGATTCTTTTTCCTATAGACTTGGTGGTTGAGGGTTCCATCAGGTTGGCAAAAGACAAGAACATCTAGAAAGGGAAGAGAATTATCAATTTCAGTTTCCATCGTAAATTAGATGTGGGGGGAAATGTTGTTAAGATGGTCAAGAAAAGAGTTTAGGGAGGAAAGGTCATGAGGCCAAATGACAAAGGTATCGTCAATAAGTCGAAACCAACATTTGGGTTTTAGATAAAAAAAATTGTTTAATGCTAAAGTATCAAAATGTTCCATAAAAATATTAGCAACCATTGGGGATAAGGATGACCCCATAGTCGTGCCTTCAATTTGCTCATAGAAAATGCATAAAGAAGGTAAACTTACACACAATTTATTTCTAAAAAAGTTAAACAACATGATGACTCATTATGAAAGCCTCCACTCTCAAATCTTGTATATGTTGTGTGAATGTGCCATTATTATTCTTATGTTTTAGATTTTATTAGTGTTTTCTTTTCTTGCACACATTTATCAAACTCTTCAAGAGGAACTGCCCAGATCATGTTTAGGGATCATGATCTTTCAAATCTAGAGGGGGGTAGGGTATGTATACCTCTGTAAACTTTAGGAGTAAAATCGTTGCACGGAGGGGGTCCCTTGTCCCTCAAACAAGGGGGTCCCATACACCAATTTGGTGTTTGGTTTGGTCGTGACCTTAAATATAGATTATTATTATTATTATTATATGTTCATATATAATTTGGTTTAAAATATATATTTCAATATGTAAAATTTTGTTGTTGTAATACAATACTTTGTTTGATGATACAAGTTATAGCTATGCCAACTAGCATCTTTATTATTATGGATGTTTTCTTGGAGTATTATTTTTTGCTATTTTTCTATACGAGAAAATCATATGGTCAAAATTTGGAGACGATTTGTGAAATTCACATATAACAACTCAAAATAAATTGGCACTCATGAATTTGCATAAAATGTAAAATGAAAGGCATGAAAAACACACAAACGTTATCAAATTTTCACTTGAAAAGCAGAGGGGATGTCAAATTCAAGCATTCTCATCGTATATCGCTTGAAAGTACCATTCATAATGGGAATGGTTCTATCAATTGTGTACTAGTGATATTTTTGCAATGGTTCACAATTAGTGTTTTTTAGTTTTTTTCGATTCATAATTCTGATTCTATATATTCTAATCCTACTGAATATTGGCCTAGTAAAGAAGATTTAGGCAGGGATTTTGAGAACGTGATCACTTGTTTAGTATAAGTTGAGAACCTTAAGAGGACAAAGATAAATTTGTCCCAGATAACCTATTGCACTTTAACAATTCCTTTGCCTCCTATTGAGGGTAAAACATACACTAGTTCAATGATCACAAATATGTTTGTAGAGCCCACTATCACCACTTCAAGTAAAAACACCACAACAATCATGGGATAAACTACTACTACTATGCCTAGTATGTGCCTTCTTCAAATCCCTCTATGCCATGGAGTAACGGATAGGTTCTTCCACATGTTTACAATAAACAATCTTCTAAGTCTTCTACCCTAGTGTAGTAGATCATTGATATGGTTTGTGGTTTCTAGATTTTTTTTTTGCATAATAAAATGGGCCTATGAGTACCTACATGGCCATAATTTTACCTAAATGCATATTATAAATCCAATTATAAGCAACTGAGAACATATTTATGGTTACATGTAATAATCACCCAAAAATTGTTAATGATCAATGTTGTAACCACAGTTTTGGGTTTCATGCCTGCTAATGAAATCTAATAGAAGTGATCCAGGTGGATATTGGTGGCCACCCACCTCTTCCAACTGGCTCACATATAGTTTTCATCTTGCCAGTTTTTTTCTAGCTTTTCGAGTCCTAAACTTCTAGGGCCATTTTAAGGCCCTAAATAGCGTTTTTAGGGCTCGCCACAGTTTTTTAAACACTGTAAATAGAGTCAAAGTATGACGAAAACATGTGTATTCCTCGGATAGACCTTTCCAACAGGCTGTCGTGCACCTAAAATGGAGATCATATGCAAAATTTACGACCCTGGGAAGTTGATGTACCAACTTACCCCATCAGGGCCCACATGACTTTTGGTGCTTTATCTCCTAGGGTTAGGTTTTTGGATGTCTAGGGTTTTCTGATTACTTTTTTATGATAAAAGGCATTTGAGGCCTCATTGTAATGTGCTCAGGAGAATGTGTCTAGTCACCACATCTCTTCTCAGAGATTATCTACCACCATTCGAGCAAGATTGTTTCATTCTGCATTTTACAGTTTCAACAGATTTCTTTATTGAATAGAAGCTAAGTTTCATTGTATCTTTGTTATTGTTCTCTATATCTATGTTAATGTTATAGGTATGTATTTCATTTCGTTCCGCTCATAAATCTGGATCAATGGTATCAGAGTGGTCTTCTCTTCATTTGTTTATTTGTGCATGTGCCCAAAAAGGTCAGGGTATAAGCAGTTGGGACTCGAACCAGTTGAGCCTTTGCAATATCGGCCTCACCGAACACAACGGTCACCCATGGGGGAAGAAAAGAGAGACAATGGGGCAGGATATCCCTTTAAACTATTTCTCAAGGAAGCCATCGCACGATAGAGGAACAAGATGATGGATAACTTTGTGCAAATCCTTCGACGACTACCAACAGGCGACACATCTTCCTCGAGTGGAGGTGTCGCCCCCTTCAAGGTATAGATCAATTTTGATATTCCTATATTTGAAGGTCAAATAGATGTGGATGTTGTAGACAAATGGTTAAACCTTATAGAAGGGTATTTTTCTATCCATAACTTTTCCGATAGAGAAAATATTACATTTGTGCTCCTTAAGGTCGTTCCCCATGTCAAAGATTAGTGGGAGATTTTCTGTGAGAAAAACGCAATAGAGGAATCTACATTATTTGTAGTCGCACCCACTTGGGGTTGTTTCAAGGATGCTATTATGGAACAATACTACCTTGTTGGAAGTTATGACAACTTATATACAAGATGGACCACACTACGACAGGAAAGTGACCAATCAGTGCCAGAGTTCACCAATTTCTTCCATACCTTGTGCACCAAGCTGGGTATCAAAGAATCTGAGCGACATATGTTGCTCAAGTACCGCGACAGTCTACATAGATACATCTAAACAGAAATGGAGTTTCTAGACATCTCGTCCTTGGGCACGGCCTATCGATATGCTGTCAAAATCGAGCAAACGCTAAAACAAAAGACGTGACAGTTTGAGTCTACGAACCCCTCACAGCAAAAGCAGGGAAAAGGCGGCCCCAACCCGCAGAATAAAGGATGGAACAAGGATGGACATCCTCAGTACAACCAGTCTAAGTCACAAAACCAGAAGGACAATGGGAAGACAAAGAAAGAAATTGGGAAGTGGTGCAACTTCCATAAGAGCCCATGGCATAACACTAATGAATGTCGCTCAAAGAAATCATTGATGGCCAAGGTGAAAGCCTCTGAATCAAATGTGGGCTTCGAATATGAGTCAGAAACATAAAAAGGGAGATGGATCATTGACGCAGAACCCAGTGCCACCGTTACTACCACCAAGGTCCAACCCGGTGAACCTGATGAACCAGAGGAAGGTGAGTGTCTCTTTCATTAACAGATGTGGGTGAAGGGTACTCTGTTGCACTTCATCATTGATAGCAATAGATAGAAGAACCTCGTCTCAGTGGAGGTCATCAAGCAGTTGGATCTTCCGACAACACCACATGCACATTTGTACACCATCTAATGGATCCACCAAGGGAGCGATCTTCGCATCAGCCAACAGTGTCGCCTTCCCTATGGCATCAAGCCCTTCAAAGATGAGGTATCGTGTGATGTCGCCCCTCTTGAAGTTTGTGATGTTATTTTGGGCCAACCTTATTTATGGAAACGTCGAGTTTTATATGAGTCTATGCCTTGTAGTGTTAGTATTACTCTAGATAGGAAATTATACAGGATACCCAAGGTATTCCCACCTACTTTCATTTCCTTGATATTTCCCAAGCAATGCAGGAAGGTCATCTATCGAACTGGGAAGTTTGTCTTCTTCATGAATCACACTCAAAGTGAGTGGAAGGTTGCATCCATAACCATGGCCTCTGCGGCAAGTCTCTCCATGCAACAGAAGCAACTAGATAAGGTCATGGAAGAATACAAAGACATCTTCTCCTCACCCACTAGGGTACCTCTGCATTGTCAGGTCAAGCACTCAATCAATCTGACCCCGGACGCACCGCTACCCAATGGGCCAATCTATCTATGCTTTCTATCAAAAAATGAGGAAATCAAGCGCCAGATCCAAGAGTTGCTCGAAAAGGGGCTCATCTGACCAATCTCATCACCTTGTGGAAGCCCAATCGTGCTTGTGCACAAGAAAGACGAGACTTGGAGACTACGCATTGATTATCAGGCCCTAAATAAAATCACATTCAGGAACTAGTACCCAATTCCCCAAATTGATGATCTCCTTGACCAACTCAAGGGGGACAAATACTTCAGTAAGATTGATCTGAAGTTCGGCTACCATCGGGTCCTAATAGAACAGATCGATGTATGGAAGACTGCCTTCAAGTCCAAAGAAGGACTTTTTGAATGGTTGGTCATGCCCTTTGGCTTGACAAATTCCCCATCAACTTTCATGAGGATGATGGATGATATATTGTGGCCTTTCACCAATTGTTTTGTGGTGGTGTTTTTGGATGACATCTTCATATTCAACAAGAGTTGGGTGGAAAACTTGCAGCATATTCAGCAGGTTTTGCACACTCTACAGCAACACAAGCTATATGCAAATTTGGAAAAATGCTTGTTCGGCATGAACAGGGTCCTTCGAAAAGCTATATGCAAGATTCGAAAAATGCTCCTTCGATCCAACCAAGATCTAGGTCATTCGTGACCAGCCCCGACCACACTCACTGAGCTTCGGAGCTTCTTAGGCCTTGCCAATTTCTATTGCAGGTTCGTGTTGGGATTCTCCCACATTGCATGGGCCCTTAGCCAAGTGACCAGGGGTGGTGGCAAGGAAAAGTTTTTGTGGGGCTAGTCGCAACAAAAAGTGTTCGATGATTTGAAGCAGTGCTTGTGCTCAGCCCCAGATCTCTCATTACTCGACCAACAACGACCTTTTGAGATTAAGAAAGATGCTTCAGACTATGTTGTGGGTGTAGTTATCACTTGGCATGGACATCTCATGGCCTATCATAGTGAGACACTATCATATATCGCTCGTAAGTACCCCACTTACAACAAAGAAATGTGCTCCATTGTACAAGCCTTCCACCAGTGGAGGCTTTACATTCTTGAGAAGGAGACAATCATCCACACTGCTCATAAGCCTTTGCAGTTCATGCAGACACAAGGAAAATTGCAGAATGACCACCATCAGAAGTGGTCCACATACTTGCAGCATTTCCATCTCAACATCAAGTATAAGATAGGGAGCACCAACCACATCTTCGACTACCTCATTCGACCTCTAGTTGCAGCACTAACCACGGTGCTACACTCATGCGGACATGAGACCTATGGATGGCCCCAACTCTACGAGACATATCCTGAATTCGCCACTACCTACCATATGTTGGGCACAAACATAGTTGTCACTGATTTCCATCTTCAGGACAGGTTGTTGTGTCATCTGGTCCATCTCTACGTCCCATCAAGCGAGCGAGCGAAGCTGATTTGGGAAGGTCACTACAGTCAGGTGGCAGGACACTTCGATGTAGAAAAGAAAGTGGCAGTGCTGCAGCAACATTTCTATTAGTCGAAACTTCGACAGGATGTCAGCAAATATATCAAGTCCTGCACGGCTTGCGTCATTGCCAAACCACCCATTAAGAAACAAGGCATGCACACCCCTCTTCCTACTCATGACAGGCCCTGGGAATCCATCTCAATAAAATACATGTTGGGACTTCCTTCAACCAAGCAGGGAAATGATTATGTTTTTGTGGTTGTTGATTGATTTTCCAAGATGGTGATTTTGGTCACCTGCAAGAAGAGAATCACAGCGGAGGCCACTGCCAAGCTCTTCTTCGAACAAGTGTGGGTACATTTTGGGATACCACAAACTATCATCTCAGATCGAGACAGCCAGTTCCTCATCACATTCTATTCAAGCCTCTAGTCACGGTTGGACACCAAGCTCACCAAATCCACAGCCTTCCACCCCCAAATGGATGGCCAAACTGAGGTCGTCAACAAGATGATCGTGCATATCTTGCGCATGTACAATTCCAAGCATCTGCACACATGGGATGAGAGTCTTCCCTATGTTCCACACATTTACAACAGAGCCATACATAACTCAACCAACCACAACCCCTTTCAAGTGGGGTTTGGATTTCAACCATTGGGTCTCATTGATGTTGCACTACCCCTTGCATCCACATAGGCAGAATCATCCCATGCTCAAACCAAAGATGAAAAATCTACTTGGTTCATTGAACGAATCCACCACATCCACCAGCAAGTTCAGGATATTTTGCAGAAGTCCAATTCCAAGTACAAGAAGCACCATGATCAACACCAGGTGCCACACAAGTTTCAGGTGGGAGATAAATTTTGGTTGCATTTGCAGAAAGAATGCCTTACAAGACCCCATTGAAAGTTTCTTCCACTCCGTTATGGACCTTACACCATCACCAAGGTTGTGGATGATAATTCTTTTGAGCTCAACATTCCCCCCTTCCTTGGCTTCCACCGAGTGTTTAATGTGGACCTCCTTCGGCCATACTTTCCACCATTATTGGACACCTCAAAGATAGTAGAACAGTTGACACCGATAGAACTTAAACCTAACTACATGGAACATGCATCCAATGATCATATCATGGACACACATGTCAAGGGTACTCACCAATAGTAGCTTTAGCTTTATCCTATTGTCAAAGCGGGGAAGCTCCTGCACCAAGGCAAGTGGCTCACCCGGGGTCAAATTCAACAGAAATTTCCTCATCTAATGGGGGGACTCAATGCAATGGAGATCATTTCTTCCTAAGTGGGGAGGATTTCTCCAAGTGGATATCGGTGGCTACTCACCTCTTCTAACTGGCTCACATACATTTTTCATCTTGGCAGTTTGTTTCTAGCTTTCTGGGTCCTAAACTTCCAGGGTCATTTTGAGGCCCTAAACAACGGTTTTAGGTATTTCCAAAGTCAAAATATATGTGGAGTTAGAGTGTGATAGAAACATGTGTAGTCCTCGGATAAACCTTTCCAACGGGCTATCGTGCGTCGAAAACGGAGATCGTATGCAAAAGTTACGACCTTGGGAAGTTGATGTACCAGCTTACCCCATCGGGGCCCACATGAGTTTTGGCGCTTCATCTCCTAGGATTAGGTTTTTGGATGTCTAGGGTTTTTTTATTACTTCTTGATGCTAAAAAGGCTTTGAGGCCTCATTGTAATGTGCTCAGGCAAATGTGTGTAGTTTCCACATCTCTTCTTAGATATTATCTACCACCATTCGAGCAAGATTGTTTCATTCTGCATTTTATAGTTTCAACAAATTTATTTATTGAATAGAAGATAAGTTTCATTGTATCTATGTTATTGTTCTCTATATCTGTGTTAATGTTATATATTTGTGTTTCATTTCGTTCCACTCATAAATATGGATCATAATATGGATCAGGAAGAGAGCCAATACATCTAATGGAAGGTGCAACTTTGAAAGGCATTCAATGCCTGTATTGGTGGAGAAAATAACTATTTCCATTCATGAATAGGTTAAATAAGTTATAAACCTGACATAGATGACCTAAATGATGAGAAAAGTTGATGGAAGTCAAGTTTCTTTGGAAAGGATAAACTTCAAGCCTACGTACTTAATCCATTCCTTCACTAAGATATATCATCCTCGGAAGCTCAAAGATTTTTTCAACTAAGTTCCTCCTTGAAATAAAGATTGACAATAAGGATATATACATATATTACATAGAAAAAAACCAAAGAAAGTATGTTCAAGAAAGAGGATATTTTCAAGGTGAAACGTATTTTTTTAATGAGGAAGTGCAAATATCTTCATTGGGGCTATGGATTCTCACTAGTAGTAGAGTGAGGTATGTGATTATGAGGTAACTTTTTTGGAGCTATGGACACTTACAGGCAATGGAGAAACACTAGAATAATGCTAGAGTCATTTAGAGATCTTTAAAAACCTCCTAACACTAGATGTTTGATCTAAATCAGTTCTTCCTCCTATTTAAACATTGTCAATTAAAAGGACTTGTTATTATGTTTGGATAAATTGTTGGAACATCAAGCCCTGATTGTTCATCACACTTCTCCTAGATTCATTCGGTCGAGTGGTCGACCTACATCTGGAAACAGTCAGTCGAGCGATCAACGAGATCTCTACATTAGTGAGTTGAGTAGTCGACAAGTCTATATGTCGGACAATCAACCAACAATCGAAGATATTAGGTCAGTAGATCGACCAACTGAGCAATCGACTATGAGTTGGGCGCATGGACGGTCTGGTCGAGCATCCTTGTTGAGCTGACTAGATAGCATGGATTTGACAGAGTCAACTCTAACAACCGATGATTATATTTGGACAAGATCCTCCTGATTTCATGGAAGTTGGTTAAATATTGAGGCTATAAATATCAAACCTCGTGGGTCATTAAAATCATGGTGATATCAATGTACAATATGCATTGTGATGTTCTGATCACAATACGTTGAGCTTAAGTGTTGTAACGGTGTCTTTAGGCACCACCTTTGTCTTCGAAAATTTATCTCTGCTTCGATTATATGCAAAATTGTTTTTTTTCTTTCATAACTGGTTGCACCCTATTCCCCAACATGGTATTAGAGCCAATGGTTTGAAACCTCACATGTTATTCGTAAATCTTATTGAGTTGGATTTGTTGTGTGATTGACTCTAGGTCGGTGGTTTGTCGATTGGAAATTATTGAAACAAGATTGTTTATGTCTAGATATCGAAGATGGATTTGAATATTGATCCTATAATTCTAAACAGATCAAATTATGCAGTATGGAAACTAGACATGGAAACCCTACAGAAAAGTAAAGGAATGTGGTAGTATATGAAGACTGTGATTCCAGATCCAACAAACAATCAAGAAAAGTTCATTGTTGATGGAAAAAAGGATGAGGTCATGGGGGTCATCACGACCTATATCTCGCAAAAGATTCATTTTCACCTAAGTGGAATTGACTTCCCTCATCAATTCTGGAAGAATCTGAAGTCATTGTTCAACAGAGTCAACGAAAGCCACGTCATGTAGTTGGAGAAGAGTTGATCTCTCTTGATCCTCATTCTTTTGATAGAATGGGGGATTAGCTGACGTGTGTAAAGGAACTCCAGTTGAAATTGGGCGAATGTGGAAAGAATTATCAAAATAAATATGGACAACTCATTGAGTTGGTCCTAATGAATTTGAGAACACCATTCAACGTGTTCGTCTCACCTTTCCACACCAATTGTTAGGAACGCAAAGAAGATGGTAAGGACTACACATTTGAATCTTTCTATGGCCTTTTGATTATTGATCAACACAGATTGCTTGAAGAAGGTAAGATTGGTGGTAAACATCAATCCCACTTGCTCAAGGGAAAGAGCAAGTCGAATCACATGGAAAGAGGATAGTTTGATACCCCTACATAGAGATCTGGATACCATGACTAGAAACCTAAAGGGAAAACAGATGCACCTAATCAAAGTCGAAAGAAGAAGACATGTCAGTACTATGGAAAGACTAGACATGTGGATGAGTTCTGCTACAAGAAGAGAAAAGATTTAGAGGAGAAGGTTAAATGCCTTGAAGGAGACGTGTCCATTGTACGTTGACCCGCTGATAATTTCACCTTCCAATTCGGAACTTCTCAAACCTTGTTGTCCCATTCTGCACAGAACGAATGGGCAGTCGACTTTGGGTGCACTCATCATATAGCTAAGAATGTTTCCTTGTTCACGTCCTTGGGTGACGAAAAGGAGAGGAAGATTTATGTTGTTGATTATTTCTCTCTTGATATTGTTGGTCAGGGTGATGTTACTTGTCGGCATGGGAGAATTTTTTACATTTATCATGTGCCAAATCTCAGTGCCAATATGTTGTTTCTTGCTCAGTTAACATAGATAGGTAAGATTGTAGAATTTGTGCTATATCATTTCTATGTTCGAGATTTGAAAATAGGTCAATTGGTTGTCATCAAAGGGTTTCTCGACCCGAAGGACAATCTGTATAAATTATGTGACACAACTCGACCCGACAGTGAATCGACTACTCTTGTTGCTCACATTGATGAGCGAAGTAAAAATTGGCATGAACAACTCGGAAGCCTAAATTTTTAAAGTCTACAGTCAATGGAAATTCAGAACATGGTTGTTGGTTTACCTAAAGTGTTTCCCCCTGAAGGATTATGTAAACATTGTGTGCTTGGAAAGCATCATCATGCACCTTTTGACTCTAGAAAACATTGCAAGCACAAAACCTCCTAGAGTTGGTTCATAGTGATGTTTGTTGCATCAATCTACCTTCCCTAGCAAGTGCACAGTCTATTTTAACTTTCATTGATGATCTCTCTCATTTCACTTGGGTCTATTTTCTTAAGAATAAGAATATTGTCTTTGAAAAGTTCAAAGAGTTTAGAGCCTTTGTTGAAAAGCAATGTGGCCAACCCATCAAGTGCCTAAGATCAAAAAATGGTGGTGAGTATGTAAATTGACCTTTTGAAGAATACCTGGTTCGATCTTGTATTGACTGGAAGCGGTCAATTCCTCACACACCTTAGCAGAATGACATCGTCAAATGCAAGAATCAAATGTTATTTGAAATGGATAGATGTCTTTTACAAGCCAAATACCTGCCTCCTCACTTCTGGGAAGAAGCGGTATATTGTGAAAATTATCTACTCAGTTGCATCTCGACTCAAGTTATTCCTTCCATGACTCCATTCGAATGATGGTGCGGAAATAATCCTTATGTCAGCCACCTCCGTGTGTTTGGATGTGTTTCATGGGCTCATATTTCCAATGATTGTAGAAAGAAGTTGGATGCAAAGAGCCATTCTTGCATCATGATGGTCTGCTCTGAAGAGTCAAAATCCTATTGAATGTCTGATCCTTTCAAATGACAAATCATTATCAGACAAAATGTATGCTTTGATGAGAAGTGTTATGGCATTAAGTTGTTGAATTCCTCTTCTATATTATTCCAAGATGATCCCTTTGATGTTGTCTTTGACATTGGTTCTCCTATTCCATTTTCCAGTCCGTCGACTAGACAGTCAAACTCGGTTCCTATTTCGACTAGACCATCGACCTCCGAGTCGATTAATCCATCGATATTTGTCTCGACTAGTCTGCCATCTTCATCGACTAAATTGTTATGAATTTTGATTGACCTTCTATAGTGAAAAAGATTCCACCTATTTCTTGTCTACCCCGATGGGCTACCAAGATAATTGAATTTGTTGGAGCTTATGCCGATGATATTTCCTTCGGACGAAAAACTTGAATTCAAAAGAAACATGCCATTGTTGCATTGTTGACTCGTGTACTTGAAACTTCTGATATGGTTGCCTACTCGAATGCCTAAGGAAAACTCGAATGGGAACAGGCTATACAGATAGAAATTGATTCTTTGTCGAAGAATCACACTTGGGACTTAGTTCCTCGACCGTAAGGAAAGAATATTGTGAAGTGTCGATGGGTCCACAAGACCAAATTTACCTCTAAAGGTATTGTTGAGAAACATAAAGCATGCTTGGTTGTGAAAGGATTTTCTCAACAAGAAGGTATTGACTACACTGATACCTTTTCCCATGTTGCAATGATGAACTTTGTTCAATTGATTCTTTCCCTTGCTACTCATTTTGGATGGAAAATCCATTAGGTGGATGTGAAGAGTGTTTTTCTTCATGGAGACCTATCTGAAGAAATTTTCATGGAACAACCACCTGGTTTTGTGACAAATTCTAACTTGGTTGTTGACTCAAGAAGTTGATTTATGGTTTGAAGCAAGCTCCCTGAGCTTGGTATGCTAATATCGACAGTTTCGTTCTTCGACTTGGCTTCAAAAGTTGTGAATCTGATCATAACTTTTGTGTACTCCATACCAATGGAGACACTTTGATTGTTGTTATATATGTTGATGACCTTGTCATTACTGGAAATAATACTGATCTCATTCTTAGATTGAAGAAACAACTTGTTAACTCCTTTGGCAAGACAGATCTTGGTACTCTACATTATTTTTAGGTCTTCAAGTATTACCATTATGTGATGGTTTTTTTATTTCTCGATCTAGATCTGCGATGGATCTTTTGACACATTTTAAGATAGTTGATTGTAAGTCGTGTGCTACTCATTTTCAATTTGGAGTAAATCTCACCAAAACCTATCAAACACCCGCAATCAATGCTACACTTTATCAACAACTAGTCGACAATCTTATTTATCTCACTCATAGTCGACCTGACATTTCCTTTCTTGTTAGTGTGGTTTCTCGGTTTATGCAGGACCCTAGAGAAAGCCACTAGAAAGCATTAAAATGAATTGTCCACTATCTCAAGGGTACCACTCATTTTGGTATCAAGTATTGTCGAAGTTCATATTTGTTGGTTAGCTTAACCCACTCTGAATGGGTTGATGATAGTGATGATCAGAAGTCCTATTTTGGCTATGTGTTTCACTTAAGCAATAGACCGTTGGTGTGGTTGTACAAGAAACAGAAGGTAGTCTCCTTGTCAACTACAGAAGCATAATATTGTGGCACCGTTCAAGCAAGTACTAAAGCATTATGGATCTGCCAACTTCTGGGTGAACTTGGTTTTCCTATTCAGACCTCAACTACAATCTACTATGATAATCAAAGTGATATATAGGTTGTTGAAAATCATGTTGCCCACAGTAAGATGAAGCATGTTGAGCTCCATGCTCACTATTTGAGACAGTTATTTCATGAGCATGTTGTCCCTCTTGAATATTGTAGAATAGATGATCAGGCTACTGATATCTTCAAAAATATTGTATCTAAAGCTAGATTTATCAAGCTCTCTATGATGCTTGGGCTTCAGGAATCTGCAATTATGGGAGGGTGTCATGATGACGTAATTTCACCTCTTGAATCTCTAGAGACATGTGTCGATGGGGGGATGTTGGAACATCAAGCCCAAATGGTTCATCACACTTCTTCTAGATTCATTTGATCGGGTGATTGACCTACATCTGGAAACAGTCGATTGGGAGATTGACCATATCTCTACATTAGTTGATCAAGTAGTCGACAAGTTTGTCAGTCAAACAATCGACCAACAATCAAAGATAGTCGGTCGGTGGATCAACCAGCTAAGCAATTAACTACGAGTTCGAAGCATGGGCGGTCAGGTCAAGAATCCTTGTTGAGCCCACTACACAACATGAATTTGACAGAGTCAACTCTAACTACCAATGGTTATATGTGGACAAGATCCTCCTGATTTTATGGAAGTTGGTTAGATCTTGAGGCTATAAATAACAAACCTCGTGGGTCATAACAATCACGGAAATATCAATTTCCAATATGCATTGTGATGTTTTGATTACATTGCGTTGAGATTAAGTGTTGTAACGGTGTCTTTAGACACCACCTTTGTCTTCAAAATTTTATCCCCTCTTCGATTATCTGTATAATTGTTTGTATGTTTCGTAATAGGTTCCACCTTATTCCCAAACATCAACAATTGAACCTTCATGGAAGGACAAAGAATTATTTCTAAGTTATGCATAAGAGGATCTATGAGTAATTTTTTCTTCGAGTCATGCTCTAGCTTTCCCTCCACTTGAAATTGATTTTTTTTATTCGAAAGTGTGCATGCAGATATTTTCGTTATGTCCAATAAATCACCATTTATTGAGAACACAATACACATTAATTTTTTTTGCAATTTTTAGGTACTACTTTTCTTTAAATTTTTGTTAATCTTGAAAATAAATTATGGATCTTAGTTTCAATGGATTTGCATGTCAATGCATATTTTTCAATTCATCCCCTTTGTCTTAAGAAAACCCAAAAAAATACTAAGTCCTTTGGCCTTGATTAATTAAGTTTTTCATGTCGATAGAAAAGTGAAAAAGGGAAGCAATGAAAAGTGTTGCTGAAAGGTAAATTTCTTCGTCGATCATAAATAGGCCAACTATGTGAACTTTGTGTTGATGAAAGTTAAAAGAGCCAATGATCGCCAAAGTCAAATTTCAGGCCGACGAGCGCTCATCGAGGGTAACTTTTACTTTAGTCGAAATGAAAAGTAGAAAAGGGCAGTGACGACAAAGTGAAAAGCATTGCCAACAACACTCATCACTACGCTTTTTAACTTTCACCCTTCATAGTTTGAAACTCAACCGATGACCCTATTTTGCATGAATTTTGAGAATCCATGTGATTGCTCACCCAAACAATCTTTACATCGCTGCATTTATAAACTTCACCCAAACATTAAAGTCTGAACCAACTATCGACGACAAATGTGAATAGCTATTGTTAGCCATTAATTTACCAATTTGGTCACTAGATTATCTAATCACCATTAAATTACCAAGATTTGCATAATCCAGTCATGTTCGATTAAGATTTGGCAATTATGACTCTAGATTGTTTCAATTTTACAATAAGTATTCAAATCTTGCCACCATTTTTGCTCACTGAAGCAAGAATTTAAGTGTTGTGTGCAAGAATTGAACTTTGTGATTGAGGATTTGGATGTTGTGAGCAAGGCTGTTGGGAGCGCGGAGCGGGAGCGGGAAGCGGGAGCGGGAGCGGGAGCGGGAAGCGCATATTTTCAAAAATCGCCGGGAGCGAAGCGTTTTCGGGAGCGTTTTTTATATAATACATAAAAAATATATATTTTGCGTTTTCGGGAGCGTTTTTATATAATACATAAAAATATATATTTTGATGCATATATATATATATATAACATATAGAATGTTGAATCAATTGCAAACATGAAAACATAGATATAAGATCAGGTCAACTTAATTATTGATTAGGTGATGAATTGATGATCATTAAAGCATCAACCATTTAGTACATCGGAGTCGGACATCCTACATAGTACATAGCATACTACACATATAACACAATCAATTATAAACATATGTGGACTCAACATTAAAGCATCATAAGTTATAACATCAATCATAAAAGCATCATAACATCAATCATTAAAGCATCATAACATCAATCATTAACTTCAAAGGTAAATTGTCATATGATGTTCTTAAGTTCATAACTCATAACTTCATTGTTTAATAGCTTGGCAACGAAAGAGTCACTCAAGACAAAGTACCGGGTTTTTAGAGATCACTTCTAAACATGAACAAAAGAGATTCAGTGCACTATACTATGCCTTAAGATTTCTCTACACGGTGAGAAACCTCTAGTTTCTTCTCCCGCGATCTTTGAATAAGAGGGAGAGGAACAGTGGAAGTGATCGTGGAACATGACCAACAACTGAATGGCCCCCACGCGACAATGGATGTTGTGCAGATAAAGGTAAACTCATTTAACTGGTTCCCTTTGTAGTGGATGGGGGTGGCATGTCTCCTCCCAGAATATGATCGCCATCATGATCACCCAAAAGTTCCCTTGCAAGTTTTAAAACAATGGTTCCATCCTCTAAAATAGTCTCCTTTGGATTGTTATCCCAAGTCATATCTCTTTACAAAAGCATTCCCCCCTACATCACAATAATGCAATAACAACCTCAAAGCAAATGCACATAAACCAAGCTTTCAGTCCGGTCTGCATTCAAGTTGTTTCTCTTTACATTGTGAATGAAGCTATATGCTCCAACACCTCTAAGAGGTGTTAACGACCCGAAAGCACCCACCACCGCCAATTTATGTAAATTTTTGGTAGGGGAGCCATATATGTCCCACCATTCGATAGCACACAACATGTCTCGATCTTTGGTAACTTGCATGCAACCAAAGAAGACTCCATGCTCATCGATGTATTTGCTCAATTCGCTTAGTACTTGAGCACACTCCTCTTCAACAAGTACCAACTTGTCCAATGCAAAATGGATATATGCTTGCATATATCCATTTTGCACCTCCTGGATCTGTGTGTGGTTTTCTCCTTTCCCCACTCCCAAGTGCTGGTTGGGCCAACCAAGATAAAGAATAATATTTTGGGGTAAGGACATATGCCAAGGCATGGAGTGGAACATTCAAATTATCCCACCTTTGACCACAAGTTTATGGATATGATCATACAAGATCGCGTCCTTCGGCTCTACAATGTCTTAGATTTGGCCTAGCATGTCATTCATCTGCCATATAATTCTCCCAATCACCTACGACCGTAGACTGCAAATCAATCATAACGTAGTCGCTCTATGAACCGCATACCGAACTTGTTGCCAAAATGGCCATCAAGAACTGGGTCCTCCACCTCCTGAAAGTCACTTCCTCAGATGCGGATGTAGCCCGCTCTTGGGATCCTGCCATGAATTACTGGAGGCCATACTAGCCAATGCCTCTTACCTTCAACAAACAATCAAGGTGAGATAATAGCTAGCAACTGTCTTTTTGTAATCTTTAGTAACTCCAACTTGGAGTGACTGCGAAACATGTAGTGGGCCATGCTATGATTGGTATGAAATTCTATCATCTTCTTCCCTCTCTTGCACAAATCACCAATCCATCTATAATCATGGTCCTTCATTTTAATGATATCATGCATCAAAAGGTTCATTATTGTGTGAACCAAACACCCGCCAATTCAAAATATACTGGGGTACCTATCTTCAATGATTGCTCCCGCTACCTTACAATTAGCAACATTACCAGTGATGACTTGAATGACACATTGTAGGGCTCAATATCTTGAATGGTTTTAAGGAAGGCATCCGCAATATTAATCCATGTTTTGTAGCGATCCGAGTAGTCATGGGATGAAAGGAACATCTAATTCACTCTTAGACACGCTAGTTAATATTTATCAATGGCTTGCCTTTTCACATTTGTCCAACCATCTGAGACAATTGATACCCCATGTCGGTTCCTCTCATTTGTAAAGTTTCCTAGAACACCTTGGATTTTGTCTCTTTCCGCCAAGTCCTACCTGCCTCTAGCTTCTGTTACACCTGTGGCTCCTATAACCTTGGAGGGGCACCCATTTGATGGTTGGACCATTTCATGCCAATAATAAACAGGAGCTAAGAACATTAGGAATGGTATACCACATGCATATAGAAACCTAGAAACTTTTGCATCCACATCATCTCTACAACCTTGGTCATGAAATTCCCATAGCGTTTTTCTTAGGTGAAGACGGTTAGCGAATGCACTAGTATTGAGGATGTGTTTCGATCACTGAACATTCTGCCTGCATTTTCAGGTTCACTCCTTGGTCTTTGGTTTTGTTTTGTGCGCTGCTACCTCCTCTTCCCTTTGGTGATGAAACTATTTTGAATCAATACTCACACAGTTTTGATTCCTATATTCCTACCTTCATCCCAATACATAGTCCAACATAGGTGCTTTCTCACAATGTATATAGGAACTCGTGGTCTTCTCAGGACAAGCAATGGTGGTATATAAATTTCCCCTGCTCCACCCCCTTCCTCCAAGAAGTTTTAGTGATACTTCCACAGAGGTAAAATATTCTTTGGATTTTGAGATCCCCAATTCATCACCGTCATGTTCATTGTCTCCCCATCCCTCTTCCATTCCTTCCTCCTCTTCCTGCATGTGTTGTCCATTTCTATTTCTTCATCACTATCATGGGTAGGCCTAGGTCTAATGGAACCCTCCCACCACCATCATTATAATAAAATGGAACCAAAAAGGCACAACACATTGACATCAACATCATGAATGTTGAACCTCTGCCCCTGATAATAAGTTGCTACCCCATAGAATGATGGAGGAGAAATGGGAAAGAGTAGGGAGAAGAAACCAATTTACAACACATGGCCAAAAACAAGAAAGAAAATGGGCACCAAGAGCTTCCTACCTCTTTAGCTTCCCAATGTGGTTGAAGATGACCATGGTAGCCTTCAATCTCCCTCCCTTCCAAGCTATCAACACAAATGGTAGCCTCTAATCTCCCTTCCAAGCTCTCTGCCACATATGGTAGCCTTCAATCTCCTTCAATCTCCTCAAGAACCAATAATAAGAACCCTCTCAAGAGTCAAAACCCTCTTAGCAAAGAAATGGGATGAAATGAGAAATAGAATGAGAGAAATGGAGTGAAAGAGTGTTTGGGTAGGCTTAGTTAACCCTAGGCTACAAAACCATGAGTCATTTCCAAAACCAAAAAATTAAAAACATTTTCCCTCCTCCCTCACACGCTGCCTCGTGGAGCTCGGAGCTGCTTTTGCTTGGGAACGGCCCAGGAGCCGCTCATTCCCTCGGACGCCCCTGAGCTCCTAAAACTGTGGAGCGCAGCTTTGTAAGAGGGAGCGCTTAAACGCCTCCTTCTGAGCGATTCTGGGAGCTGGTTCAGGGGGGCCTCCAAGCAACTCTTAGGGTTGTGAGATGTGAATGTGAGTGATAGATGGGTAATTGTCAGCTATTATAGTTTAACAGTTGAGCATGAATCCCTTGAGCGTTGCTTTTTCGGTTCCATGTGTCCTCCACCCCTTGAACACAATCGACTAAATTATGTGACAGATCTTGGATGTGTTTGTTTCCACTCATCTCATTTATACAACATTGTTACCAGTTCGACACTCTAGGTATGTTCATGAACTCCATAATTTCAAGTTTGATTGAATGTCGCCTCCACTATATTGAATTATATGAAATGGAAAGTGTGGATGCTCTTCATGGAAAGGAAGATATAGCTCTTACTTCTTCTTAAGGTCAATTTTGTATGTGAATTTTTATCTCATGTTTTTATTTCATTTCATAATTTGATATAACATTGTAAGGTCGAATGTTGTTATGAATTGACTAGATTTTATCTTTAACTACGTTTCCATTTCACTCCTTCTAGAGCAAAATGCCCCAAGAAGGACTCTTGCTAGGACACCCAGAAAATCCCCTGAGGGGAAAAAACCCATGGAGAAAACAGAAGAGCCTTCACAGCAAATACATGTTGAAATTGAAACTTCCTCAAAAGAGTATGTCCTTGTTATATAGATGTTTGTCCAGAATAGAACAACCAAGACTTGTGTTTAAAGACACTAGGGCCACCACGGGTGCCAAAACTCCTTTCCCGTGTTGGGGAGAGGTATATAAAAGGATTCACACTGAAGAGTATCCTAATATAATCCCTCGCAATGACCCTGAGATAAGGTAAACATATGACAGGGTATTTATTAGCACAAGGAAATCCCGCCTACATTTTGTCATAGTGAGAATACCAATTATGCCATGTTTTGAGGAAATTGAGTGTGTCATATCTCATGTCAACTTGGAGAATAGAACCATCATAAATGAAGAAGGCAGATGCATAGGTTATCACTTAGAAACTAAGTTGCAAAAATACTACACGTTCGTGCAACCTGATATTTACATGGCTAAAATTTTGTGGAGCAATTCAATAAGCAATATGATACAAAGAAAAAAAAAAATTATAGCTAGTGCATGGAAGAGAAAATATTCTTCTACAAGTTTGATGGTATCTACTCCACCACTAATTTACAACAACCCTATATATATACAATGGCCCTAATAGCCAAGTTTCATGGTGATAAATATTGTCTACACTTCAAGGATGCATGGCTTCCATTGGCATACACCATGGTTACCGCCATGCAAATATTCAATTGGCCTGCCATTCTTTCTTATTCCCTCAATAGGATGATTGAAAGGGTGCAGAAAGCTAAGGCCAAACCAGGAGTGGTACCAACATTTTACATGTCATCCTATATTTTAGATGTTATTTGCACCACAAATGGCTTCTCTGGTGTAAACTTGAGCTTGCACATATCAAAACCTCCAGTTCATGTGTATTATTAGGTTCTTTGGGAAAACAAATATAAGAAGAATTACACTATGATTTGTGATAAGTTCTTGACTCCTCTTCACATGCTCATATTTTTCAAGGAGTGTCCAAGGTTTACCAAGGAAGCCATGAGACTAATTGGATGTATTGGGAGCTGGTATTTACAAGAAAACTACACCTATTTAAGAATTTTTGGTGCAACTATAGCACCACATTTGTTGCCTAGGTTTGTACCAAATATATTGCTNTGTCCAAGGTTTACCAAGGAAGCCATGAGACTAATTGGATGTATTGGGAGCTGGTATTTACAAGAAAACTACACCTATTTAAGAATTTTTGGTGCAACTATAGCACCACATTTGTTGCCTAGGTTTGTACCAAATATATTGCTTTTGGGAGAAATAGCATACCATAATGTATTATAGGGATTTAACGCTTCTTTTCTTAAAGAATCCAAAAAGAATATTTTTTTGCATATAAGTTCAACATGGGCCATTATCATTTGAAAGATCCAAAATAGGTCGAGCAAGAAGCCAACTATATCCTTGAATATCGATTCCCTCAAGGCCAACTCAAAAGACATGACCAACTTGGTCTTGTGTCCAAACATTGTGATTTGATCTCTTTATCTTGGTCATATACCCATGACCAATGGCAGGATAAACTCCCATATGAAAATGCCAAAGATTGGGAAGAATTCCAAGCTCATATGATGTCCTCGGGCTTAGTATCTTTCTCTACCATGACTCCAAAAGGCCAAATAGAAGATATAGATAGAAGGCTGGATGAAATAGAGAGAGTGACAAAGGAAGGAGAAGAAGCTAGAAGAGATGAAGAGATCAAGATGAAGGAGGAGGCAGAGAAGAAAGAAATTGAGGATGAACAGAGGAGACAATATCAAGAGGACAAAATATGGAGGAAAATTGAAGAAGAGATAAGGAAAAGATAAGAGGAATCAAGTGCCCAAATGCTAGAAGAAGCCAAAAGGATAGTCACTGAGGAAAATATTAGGAAGAAGGCCTAGAAGGATGCTCAAGAGAAGAGAGGCTAGAAGATTAAATGAAAAGAAAGAAGAAGAAGAGAAAATAAGGCAAGAAGAGGAATTGAGGAAGAAGGAGAAGGAACAAAGAATCTTAGGTGAAGAACAAAAGAAGAAAGTTGAGGAACAAAGGTTGCAAGCTAAGGAACAAAAGAAAAAGGAAGCAGAGAAAAGGCAGATAGAAGAAAATGAGATATTGATTGTCGAAGAGGAGTAAAAGAGACGAAGAGGAGAGGAAAAGGAAAGAGGAAGAAAGGTTGCAACAACAAGCAGCCCAGACTAAATCAGACGTAGGTGGTGCAATAGGTGACACCCAACAACAAATAGAACAGATCCTCGCACAACAAATAGCATAGTAGACAACACCTCCTCCAAGAAATGTCATAGATTTGACATGAGAGGATGTAATTGTCCCAAAGGTGGGGGATAAAGGCAAAAAGACGATGATGGAACATGTACACACTCCAGGTAGCCTAAAGAATTTCTTATCATGGGGAGACCAACTAATTCCAAAACCTTTTGAAGAAGTTGTAGATCTCAATTCTATAGCGTATAACCATCACAAGCAAACTATTGTGAAAATGACCCAAAAGATAAAGAGAGTGGATGTAGATACCACTATCCTCTGCACAACTAAGTCTATGATAGAGACCAAGAAAAGTAAGCTCAATGACGTATTTTCAATTGGGATAGCCATCTCACATGCCACCATTGAGAAGGCCAAAGCTAAAGTAGAGGAAATCAAAAGCCTTGGAAAACATATTATTATATTGGAAAACTAGGTCAAATAGTACAAGGGAGCACAAGATTTAGTAGGAAATTTCATAGATGAAGTCCTAGAGAAAAACAATATTAACGACCAGATCATGAAGGACTTCATTGCTAAAGTATTTGAGTTTCAGGGATTAAGCATTTAGTAGTCTATATTTTACAAAGAGAATCTTATCTAGAAGGAATAACAAGCTAAGGTACAAGACCAGATATATTTTATTATGCAAATACAGAAGAGTCGAGGTCATGAGGATCACAGTATTAGAATTTTAAACAAAGTAGAGTTGCAGTATGGCATTAGAATTTTAAACAAAGTAGAGTTGCAGTATGGCATTGAACAGACGATTAACTACTAGGGAAAATTGTTCAATGGATCAAACAAATAGATCGAAGATGAATGGTTAACCTATATCAAGATTTAGGACCTCATTGAAGAAACTACTACATGGTGCAAGTTTCCCAGCTTTGGCCCACCCAAAGGTTTTCGACCAGTCATGGAGAAATTCAAGGAGATTGCAGCAAAACGTGAGGTAGAAGAAAATATTATCTCCTCATTAGATTGTGGACATCTCGGGAAATATCTTACAAGTAAAGTGAGAACAGTGACTTGGTTAGAGTCCTCCCTGCCAAAAGTAAAGAAGTATACCAAAATATTCATACAGGAAATTCCAATCCTAATTCTACCCAAGGAGCAACACAAGCACAATACATATAAAGACTGGTATCATCGAATAGGGGATTTGGGGAATAAATCTTCAACTTCATTTAAAAATTATTGTTGTAAAAAAAATTTATAACAACCATTTTATCTATTCAAGTTTTCTATTTTGAAGTTTTTTATAATAAAAAAGTTATTTTAGAAAAGAGAGAGGTTCAGGTTGCTGAAGATGAAGTTCTTGCTTTTCATTTTCTTTCTAAAAAGAGAAAGATAATCAGGTTAGGCTGTATATATCGTATTTCAAGGAAGGATAATAACTTTACAAATTCAATATTCAAGTTCAATATGTAAAAATCTGTGATACAGAGAACACTCCTGCTACAAGCTCCAAATTTTCTTTAAAATATGATTTTTTATATAAATGTATTTGTTAACTACTTCCAAATTTTACAAAAATATCTGAAAAGAAAATCATAATTGTCTTATTTCATTTGGATTTAAAAAAATATAATAACTTTATGATGAGATCTGATTCATGTGAAGTGATGTGAAGTGATCTGTTTATGCTGGAAAATGCATAAATGTCTAGTTTTATTGATGCAAATGTGAAATAAATGAAGTTTGTGAAATCTTTTGAAGCATCAATAGCATAAGCTTCATTTTAGACAATTTCCAAGAGCTTCATACAATCATAATTTTCAAGAATTCAAAAAACAAAAGCATGATAATGTTTACTTAAAAAAAAACATAAACATAAACTGTAATTGCAATTTATACCAAATATTTATGAACCTTACCTCTGTGGGCAGTTGCATGTAGAAACTGAACAGTATTCCTAAATCGTTCGTGATTTTTTCTTCCCTCTCAGGGTTCAACTTTCAGCCTACAATATTGCATGATGTGATATCGAATGTGAAATAAATGAAGT
>SNQJ01S0079443.1:14232-35757 GCA_010110895.2 Picea sitchensis | reverse complement strand
GATTCGCTAATTTTCATTTTTTCTAAAAACGATTCGCCCAAATTCCATAAAATAAAATTAATTTATCTTAAAAATTGCCAAAATTTTATAGAAACTATATAAAATCCTTATAAATTTGAATATTTTTACAAAACTATCGCCAAACATTTTAAATTTTTCCTATTAATGACTAGTAATATTAGCCCAAGCTTCTACATTTTAATATAAATTTACATCCTTAAAATTATCCCTGATGGACCACACCAATGAAGCACAACCTTTAGGGAAAGTAACTACCATAAAGTCTTTTCTACAATCCTGTGTTAAGCTACTAAATGATCCATCATCTATTAATTTTTTGCAAAATATGCTAGAAATATGTAACACAAAGGTAGAGGGGAAGTTAGAGAAGAAAACAATAATAACCTCCATACAAGAAGGAGGACAAGCAGGGAATTCAGACTATATGTTAATATTGGAGATTTCAATATGGGGGATATTATACTGGACTTAGGCTATGAGGTAAATGTTTTACCTAAGAAGACATGGAAGTGCATGGGAGAACCCACACTAGGCTATTCACATGTCCAGTTGAAATTAGCAAATCAACACAGGGTTCTACAAATTGGAAGGCTTAAAGGTGTGATAGTAGATCTAGATGGAGTGTGCACTATGGCAGACTTTGAAGTAATAGAGATCATAGATGGCACAACACCATATCAAGAACTTCTTGGACTAGATTGGTCATTTGACAACCAGGCCATAATATTGAAGACAAGGAAAATGACATTTAAATTAGGTAAATACAGAGTCATTGCACCATTAGACCCTTCAAAAGGAGAAAGGTTTGTAGAACCCACTTTCTTAGATATGGAGGAAATAAACCATTTGTATAGAACCACCGTGCGAGAAGATGATTATGTCAACCCAACTACAGATGGGGTATTCAGGTGGAGAAGCATCACATCATGTGCTTCTGACTCCGATACAGGTTTGGAGAATTGGCAACAGAGATTACATGAAGTCTCCACAAGAAGGTGCAGAAAAATAGATTGCGCAGTAATATGGGTTGGTACAAAGATAAGGGAACCCCCCAATTTTCATGGGGTAAATGATGTAGAGGAATTTATGATACAATATGAAGAAGAAGTGTCATAAAATCAGAGGTGCTTATCCCTATATATTGCACTCAAGGCTACACCTGCAATATGGTGGGGTGCGCATAAAGAAACAATTCAGGACTGGTACCAATGTAAATGATTACTCTGCATTAGATTTGGCACAGACCAAGAGAAAAATGAAATGAAAAGATATGATGGATAAGTGACGCCAACAAAACATTTGGAGAAGTGTTGGACACAATGGAGGATAACACCACCAAAATAATGGCCTCATCACTTCATCCATACACTGGAACAAATTCCAGAGAACTAGTACGTAGACCAGGAGATGCACAAAGGTACTACTAAATGTACAACATTACATCATAATTTTGTAGTAACCTTCTCATTTGAACATGAGAACCCCAACATTGATTTAGCACTGAAGCAGATAAAAGGTGTAATATTTATTGATGAACTAGAGGTTGAAATCATGGCAAAGTATCAATAACATAACAAACAGACAATCAAATAACTATTGTCATGCTATCATGTTGAAGAAGAGGCACCAGATGAAGATGACCCACACAATATTCAGATTACAGAAATTGAAGGAGAAAGAGAGGTGGAAAATCCATCTCTGGAATCAGAGTATTTGTTGCACCTATCAAGGTGAAGAAAGTCAACATTGGGACCACTAATAACCCTAAAATGGAAAGTATTGGAGACTATTGGGATGAACAAACAGTAGAGAGAATAATAGAGTTACTGCATGAATACAATGACTTATTCCCAATGACCTTTACAGAGATGAAAGGCATAGCAGGAGAGCTAGGAGAGATGAAGATACCTCTCAATACTGAGGCAAGAACTGTCAGGAAGAGACCTTACAGACTGAATCCAGTGTACAAGCAGAAAGTGAAGGCGGAAATTGACAGAATGTTGGAAGCTAGTATCATATAACCAATGGAGGAATCCGAATGAATAAGTCCTATGGAAGTACAAGAAAAGAAACAAGGGGGGATAAAGATTTGTGTAGATCTGAGTAAACTAAATGATGCTTGCGTACATGACCCTTTTCCTATCCCTTTCACAGATGAAGTCTTAGAGAATGTGGGAGGCCAGGAAGCATACTCATTTACAAATGGATTCTCAGGATACCATCAGATCAAAATAGCTCCAGAAGACATGTATAATACTAATTTTGCTATAGAATGGGGATCCTACCAGTACACAGTCATGCCTTTTGGGCTGAAGAATGCACCAACCATATTTTCAAGAGTAGTCATAGATGATTTTAAGGAATTCATACATCAGTTCTTGGAAGTATATCTGGATGACTGGAATGTCTATAGTCTGCTAAAAGATCATGTAGAATTATTAAGGCTAATGTTGGAAAGATGCAGGCAATGTCATATATCATTGAATATAAATAAATGCATTTTTGGAACACCTTTTCACATATTGTTGGGCCATATATTATGTAAACAAGGTTTACTAGTGGATCATGCTAAGATTGCAGTCATTGTCAATTTACCACCACCAAAATTAGTGTGCGAGTTGAGAGCAACACTAGGACATACATGCTATTACACAAAATTTATAAAGGGGTATGCGTAGATCACTATGCCAATGGAAAATTTGTTAAAGAAGGATATCATATTTCAGTGGAATGAATATTGTCAACAAGGTTTGGATACCTTAAAGGAAAAGATGGTCACATCACCTATCCTAGTATTCCCAGAGTGGGAAAAGACATTTCATGTGCATGTAGATGCATCAACCATAACACTTGGAGCAATTCTGGCGCATCCAAGAGCAAGGGATTTAGACCATCCTATATCCTTTGCAAGCAGAAAATTGTTAGAATCAGAGAAGAACTACAACACCACTGAAAGAGAAGGCTTAGCCATGGTGTATTCACTTCATAAGTTCAGGCACTATTTTCTTGGAAATCACTTTAAAATGTTCACAGATCATTCTGCCCTAAAATATTTAGTCAACAAGCCAGCGCTGGGGGGGAGGATCTGTAGATGGTTGTTGTTATTTCAAGAATTTTATTTTGAAGTGATATTCAAACCAGGGAAGTTGAATGCAGGACCAGATCACCTATCAAGGGTAACTAATGGAGAAGAACCTACCAACTTGGAAGACAACTTCCCTGATGCGCAATTGTTTTCAGTACAAGTAGTTGATGATTACTTTGTTGATATTATCGAGTACATGAGTACATGGATTGCACCACAATAATTTAGCACTGCGTAGAAGAAAAATCTTGTAGTCAGAGTTGGAGACTATCAACTGATTACAGGACACTTATATAAGATGGGCGCATATAGAATTTTGAGAAGGTCTGTACTAGAGAATGAAAGGCCTAGAATTTTAGCAAAAGCTCATGAGGGAATAGCTAGAGGAAATTATGAAGGAAAATCTACTGCGTAGAAGGTATTTCATGCAGGATTATGTTGGTCGGAAGTCCATAGAGATGCTAAGGAATATTTCCAAACATGTGATGTCTGGAAGAGGGTGGGCAAACCCAATAGACGGGATGAGATGCCTCTAAGACCACAAGTAACGTTACATGTATTTGAAAAATGGGAAATACACTTTGTGGGACTAATCAATCCACCAATGAGAAGGTCAGGAGCTAGATATATCATCACTGCAACATAATACTTAATAAGATGGGCAGAAGAAACACCAATCAAAGACTGCAGCGTAGAAACAACAACACACTTCTTGTTTGACCAAGTGATCACCATGTTTGGTTGTCCAAGAATTTTGATGAGTGACCAAGGTACTCACTTTATCAACAATCCTATTAGGGATATGATTAAGTAGTTTGAAGTCTATCACTAGAAGAGTACACCATACCATCCTCAAGAGAATGGAACGGTAGAATATTTCAATAAGAGCTTGGAGAATGCTCTGACAAAGATTTGCAATGTCAACAGGGATTATTGGGACTTAAAAATACCAACAGTATTATGGGAATACGAGACTACCTGTAAGAAGTTGACAATACATACACCATTCAAATTGGTGTATTGGCAGGAAGCAATAGTACCATTAGAATTTCTGGTACCCAGTCTGCGCGTAGAAAAAATCACCAACATGACAGAAAGAGGCACAGTAAAGGAGAGGTTAAAGTTACCAACTAATGGAAATGGAAGAGGATAGGAATCTAGTAGGATTTCACCAAGAAGTACAGAAAGCCAGAGACAAAGCCTGACATTACAAACATATCAATAGGAAGAGTTTGAAGGAAGGAGACCTAGTCTTGCTCTATGAAAGTAAAGTTTTTCAACATCCTGGTAAGTTTAGAATGCATTGGCTAGGTCTTTGTGAAGTAAATACTATCACAGATGGGGGATTTGTACAACTACAAGATTTGGCAGGAACAAAACTTAAAGGAATGATCAATGGGACTCAACTCAAACTGTATAGGGACAATCGACCTCCTAACATTTAAAAGTTACAGTGCAGTAAGAAGGACATGTACATAGTGTAATATAGTAGAATCTAGGATAGAAAAATGACAAAAAGAAATAAAAAGGAGAAAAAGAAGGAAAAAGAAATACAAAAACAGAAAAGAAAGAAAATCCAAAAATTACTGGGAAATATTGTGCGCAGAAAAATTGGACTCGGCGTGACAAAATGAAAAATGTTTGCGCGCAACAGATGGGTGAAAAACACTGTGCACTAAGGAAAAATCACAACGAAAATTCACGATGCACTTAAAAATTTTGGCGCATTTGAAAAGGGACAAACGATCAGAAAAGTGAAAAATGACAGTTATGTCAAAAAGGCGCCAACTCGCGACATTTATGAAATTAAATGAAATGTATGCAAAAAGCATCATCACATTAATTGTAGCCAAGGAGGCTTCTTTGAGAAGCTTCATAACATTTATGGCACCTTCTATATGAAGGGGAAACATGGGAAACATAACACCTATTGTGAAATTGCTAACTTACAGAGCTAGAGAGCACCCAGGTAAACATGTGAAGAGCACAGTGTGAACTAGTCGAACTCTATTTGGAAAAAGAAACCAATATCCATTATGGCACCATCGAATATTGGTGCGTTGACCCAAACCACAAGGAAAACCCAAAGCAACGTTAGGGAACCACACGAAACTGCAGAGGTCGAGCAAGAAGTGGCTCACATAGAGGGAATAATCGATGTGGACGGAATTCCATCCTCACAGGTCGAGCCAGTGAGTCCCACACTAGTCAAGGAAGAAGCACAAGCCCAAATAATGCCTAGCATGGAAATCGATTTGCATGATAGTGTGCAGGGCCGCCAAACAAACGATGCAGGAAACCTACAACAACTTGCGAGAGCCGAAGAATCCCAGAGAACAAATGGGGACGCCAGCAAGAAGATAGAGGCTGCAGCGCCAAGACCACAACCTAAAATAGGGTCCACACAGTAGTAGCAAGGGTTGGTAGAAGACATAATTGAGAAACCATATTTGGGCACAGAGGATAGACAAGCAGAGTGTGGGACCTCTAGCGCGTCGGTTAGAAGAAAGGGAAAACATCCCATGGAACGGTCCCCACGCAAGCATCCCGACGCAACAATCACACTACCACGCATCCCAGAGGGAGTGTAGTCCCCACCAACACTTTTGGTTTATGTAGAAAAGATAAAGTATTCGGACCATGATGTGCTCGACACTGGAAAATTCCCAAAATTTGCACCATAAGTTTACATGGACATCATAGGTACAGGTCCATTTGGAGATCCCATGATGCAACCAAAATAGTGGGAAGCAGGCCTCACGAACACATGGATATTGAAATTGATGGATATTCCCCACTTCGATAGGGGGAAAGAGGTAAATAATTGCATCAAGCAGTTGCTGGCAGTCCTCCATGGAGGCTTCTTGTGGATGGAAGAACTTGTCTCCATCAACGTGGAATTGATCGTGTTCATCACAAGTCTATCATTAATGGGCGAGAGTCTCGAATAGTACCTAGGTGACAAGACAATGGAGAAGTCTCTTATCGAGGAAATGAAGAAAACATACATCACAAAGAGGGGCTCATGCAGAATCATAATAAAAAGAATCAGCGACACAACCACTAGGATGGCCACAAAACTCATGGCCTTCAATTTATTGACGAAGTGTCGCAAAGAGGAAGTCCATGTAGGGGTTGTCACAGTTGTAGCCCAGTGCGCTAATAACACCATGCTCAAGTGGCCCCCCTACCTGTTGAACCTATTCCTTGATGATGACAAAGACGCGCACGACTTGGGGACAAAATTTCATTATTCATGGTTGATTATCTCGCTAGCATTGGTTGGGTGGAGGGAACCTCCATATTCATATTTTTGCGACAGAATAGGTCATTTCCACGCAGCGTGATATACATCAATGGGGAGCACATCGGACCCCAAGAGAAGAAGTGGAAACACGGGTACCTTTGTGCAATACTTTAGCGACAACCAAGAGAGTATAGAAAATACATGGAGAATACTCTAGAGGTTGTTGCACAGTACCAAGGCATAGCAAATTTTAGAACCACGCGCCATAATATGTGGATCTAGGCGTGTGGGATCTATCAAAGGAATGGTTGCAACTTTGATACTGCATCAGTGGAGAAGAGGTAGAAATGGCCATGCAATATTGGCACGACGACTGAAAGATCCCAGTCATTACCAGGGAAGTGCCTACGAGAAAGGAGGTAGAAGCATGGGTATCTATGACACATGTACTAGACAGCGTTGCACCTAAAAATTTGAATCCCCATTAGAATTCGGCGTAGAAGAAGAAGGGGAGTGCTCCAAAGAAGCATGCGCAGGCAGTAAAAAAGGACAGTGCCCTAACACAAGGAGAACAAGGATTTGGGGACACAATGACACAAGAAACCCCCTCATCAGCCACCTCAAAAGAAATTGGGCCACCTAAGCATCAAAGCATACATAGGAGGGTCGCGCAAGAAGGCCAAGGCTCACAAGAAGCTGGGAGAATACACCATTACTAAGGACGACGTCGACCTTGTGGAAGAAAAAGTACAAGATCACGCAGTTGAGGAATTCGAAGAAGCCAAACACCAATGAGGAAAAATCCAAGAAGAGTTGGTGGACATAAGGGAGGTCCTAGAGTAGATAAAAGCATCATGAAGGTTGGAAGGGGGAACATAATCCTTCCCTGAAAAAACAGAAGTAGAGACAAAGACCACACCTAGTAAACAAGACATCATCCAAACCATAGTGCAAGCGAGTCCAAACTTCCAAATCACATCGGACATGTTGCAAATGGATGAAAGCGTAACCCAGACACCACTGAAGGATTTGGCGCAAGTAGAGTTGGTACTGCAAAGGATACCAACCAAGGAACTTATACAAGCTTCAAGTCAATGTCGCACAATAAGTGCAGTCGCGCATAAGGAAAAATGTGGTGAAATTGTAGAAAACAAAGAATAGCAGGGATTCCTTGGAATTGGTGGTTGAGCAGGTAAAGCTCAAAACCAAGGAGGAAAAAGAAAACGCAGACAGATTGAAGCAGGGATTGAAAATGGTGTACAAGCGCATCCCAGCAGCACGTAAGCAGCAGAGAGAAGTGTTGCGGAGAATATCAACCTCATTGCACAAACAATCGATCAATAGAGACAAGTTATCGAGGAACTAAAAGAAAATATCAATCCCACAACTCCTCCTTAAGTTCGAGAGAAGAGGAAAGAAGAAGTTTCACTCCAAATGGTGGAGATGAAGAAATCAGTAAGCGCAGCAGAACAATTGTTCGACAAAGACATGCAGCTCTGGAAGAGGAAGAGCATGTCCAACAGTGGGACCATGAAGAAGAAATACTTAGCGTAGCCATACAAGATCTCAAGCAAATACAGAAAACAATGAGCATCACAGAGCTCATGAAGGGCACCCAGGATATGAAGAAGCTGCAGTTAGAATTGAAGACCGTGCAGACAAAGAAGCAAGAAAGACAAGCAGAACTGGAACCCATTCAAGAGAAAGCAATGCATATGATCACGCAGTTGGAGGAGGAAAATAAAAACACGACGCAAACACAGATAGAGGGCACAACACTGATCCAGGAGGAGATCACAATGCAGTCAATGAAGGAAAACACAGGAAAATCCGCGCAAGTCCAAGCAAGAGGAAGGGAACTCGCAGACAAGTTCCATAGCCTAGAAAAAGATTTTCAGGGAGCGTGCCCTACCTAGGTGGCTCGGGATGAGCCACATGTCAGTGTTGGAGGCATGTTGGGCGCAGACCTATTTTGAGGAAATAACTATTTTTGGAAGGTAAAACCCAATTTTGGAGAAGAACAGTTGGAAGGAAAAGCAACACGTGTGAGGGAAAGTCACATGCAAAGGATGAAAGCATGCAAGGTGTGAAGGAAGGATAACCTAACCATGTTAGGGTTAGGGTTTTGGTAAGATATTGTAATAATTAAGAAGATTGTAAATTAGTATAAATAAGAACCTAAGAGTTCTAGGTCGGGGTTCCAAGTGGTTGGTTGGCTCGGTGTGATTTTTGGTTCGAAGTTGTTCAGTTGAGATCGACTGGGATACTAATTTAGTTAGACTATTGTAGTTATGATATGATTTTGTAAGTTTTTTAGTTGTAGAAGATTCAAGTAGCTATATCTCGAGGGTTACATCGCAGGTTGAGGAGCCTGGTGTGATCTAGTCTGCCTCACAGAGGTTGGGGAACCTGTCTCATGATTGTATGATCAAAATTGTAGTGCACGTAGCGCCATATATTGCAGAAATATAAATAGAAGAGCCTAATAAGCCATATATTTGTGGACGTATCCTAGGAGGGGGTGAACCACAGTAAAACTTGTGTTATGTGTATTTTTTATTGCATATTTACCTTCTATTAGTAGTTATATTATGAATGGATAAATAAATAATTCAGTTAGAACTATTAGAATGCATGCATAGACTTAATAGATGACTGGATCTTGAGAATAATAGAGAGAATAATCAAATCAAGGCCTGAAGAAGATCAATTATAATCCTGGATCCCCACTCATTCCTAGACTGCAAACACATGAGCATTGCAGTCACCCATAGAACTATCTCGGGTGAGACTATGCAATACATTTTGTGTGTTGTGTTGCTTTCTGGTTTACCAAGAGGGTCGATAGTAAGAGAGGGTTTTGTTGGAAACCTGTTCAGATCTGAACCTGGGTCAACCCAAGAAGTAGATAGAAAGAGTAATAACCAACATATAGGATGAAAGGTGAATCTATAAAAACATCCAAGCCCAAAGTTAAATCCCATTCCATGCCTTCTCAAATAGAAATAACATTATCCAAAATAAATCTGCCTTGAATGAAGCCAGATTAATCATGACACATAACTTTAGGTAGGGATATACTTGATATAGAGAGATAGGGCCTTCGCCAAAATATTATAGGAGGAATTCAATAAGGCAATTTGAGTTTTATTTGTAATGAGATTGATAACTCATAGCTTTGGAATGGACCTAAAAATACCTTGATTGATTCCAACATCCAAGGACTAATTCTTTGTGGCTTCCTTATATACCTCTAAGACATATAACTTAACAAAGTCTTGTGTTACTTTTTAGAAATTATGTGAGGCCCTATCTGATTTGGGATATTTATCATCAACCTTTTCTCAAATTGTCATTGTCAACCCATCAATACATAACAATTGATAACAATCTCCCTTATGTTCTTCTAATAAGAAACTTGGGACTCTGTCCAAGCATCTCTACATGGCCATCTTACATTCTCAGGAGAAGAACAACTGGTAGGAAAAGCAACATGTGTGAGGGAAAGTCGCATGCAAAGAAGGAAAGCATGCAAGGTGTGCAAGCATAAATACCTAACCATGTTAGGGTTGGGGTTTTGGTAAGATATTGTAACAACTAAGAAGCTTGTAAATTAGTATAAATTAGAACCTAGGAGGTCTAGGCTGGGTTTCCAAGAGGTTGGTTGGTTAAGTGTGGGTTTTGGTTCGAAGTCGGTCGGTTGAGATCGACTGGAATATCGATTCAGTTCGACTATTGTAGTTCTAATATGATTTTGTAAGTTATTGAATTGTAGAAGATTCAAGTAGCTAGATATCGAAGATTAGATCACAGGCTGAGGAGCCTGGTGTGATCTAGTCTGCCTCACAGAGGTTGTGGAACATGTCATGTGATTGTATGATCAGAATTATAGTGCGTGCAACACCATATATTGCAAAAATCTAAATAAAAGAGCCTAAGAAGCCATATTTTTATGGATGTATCCCATGAGGGGGTAAACCACGATAAAACATGTGTTATGTGTGTTGTCTATTGCAGATTTACCTTCTATCGATAGTTAGATTATGAATGGATATATGAATAATTCAGTTAGATCTATTAGAATGCATGCATAGAATTAATAGATGACTGGATATTGAGAATAATAGAGAGAATAATCAGATCAAGGCCTGAAGAAGATCAATTATAATTCCAGATCCCCACTCATTCCTAGATTGCAAGGACCTGAGTAGCGAAGTACAATCTGTGTGTTGTGTTGCCTTTCGGTTTACTAGGAGGGTCATTAGTTTTAGAGTGTTTTGTTGGAAACCTGTTTAGATATGAATCCGGGACAACCCAAGAAGTAGATAGAAAGAGTAATAACCAACAAATGGTTATGTTTCCAGCTGGAACTACATGGGATTGCGTGAATAGGATCCATAGAAGAAGCATTAGGAGAATGAAGGTATAAAAAGGGAATGTTCAGACTGTGAAATCCAACGAAGGCGAAGATCGAAAGATGGTTAAAAACAAAGGAGCTTGAATTTGTCCAGAAGGATAATAGAAACCCTAAGATAACATTGTGCAAATATATGTATAAATGCGTGTTTAGTGACCTGCATGAGGTATTTTTCTGTGATTTCCTGCATGTGTTGCAGGAGTGGCTATTGTGGTTAAAACACAACCACCCTACTAATTGAATCAAACAACTTGAGTGGAATCCTATGGAGATCGTGCAGTTACAAAAATTTAACAACAAATTCACGCGTGCAGTAGATTTTTAGTTAGATAGTATTGTTGTAGGGTTTATCATGGAATTTACAGTAGATACTGCAAATTGTTATAGCGCAGTAGAGCATGAGCTTCTAAAAGGACCTAGAGGTAGGTATATCAAATCGTTGTATACTTCAATCAAGATGTTACTGTATAACAACGATGTGATGACTATGGAATTAGACAACCAAACTTCCCTGTATGCATGGGAGAAGGGGGAAAGAACTAACAAGAGGTGGAGAAATGGAGGAAGAGATGGATAAGGGAAAGAAGAACGAGTCCATGGACCCAATCATGATTGAGGAAGATTAGATAAAGAAGATAATGGCAACAGCTGGAAAGACGCGCAGTGGAGTACCCTTCCAATATAAGATGAACAGTAAGAAGAGAGCCATAGTTGATATAGAGGAATTGGCAAGTGATGATGAAGAGGTAGAGGATCTTCAGGTTGTGGAGAAGATTGAGGACATCCTACGCACAACATATGAAAGGAATATAGACAGTCCAAGGGATAGAGAAGAAGGCAGAAGTCCCATCCATGTCAGTATCAATGTGGAACCCATAACCCCATGTGCGACTAGTACACCGGAAAGAAAACCACCATTCAGACAACTGAATTTTAGTGGAATAAAGACAAAAAGAAGTACATCCAAACAAGGAGCAACAACCAGAGGAACCAGTTCAGGAAGTAGCAGTCAAATATCTACATTTCATGGAGGTAGTAGTTCAACACAGTTCAATATGGAAGGACATGATCCCATGATCATGTTACCGTAATTTAGGGGAGAGGCATCTGAGGACCCTGAAAAACACTTATTCATCTGCAATAATATATGGGAAGCAAAGAAAATCATAGATGATGATACAAAACTTGTGCAGTTATCTATCACGCTAAGAGACCGCGCACCGGATTGGTATATGAGCCTAGTTATAAATATTCCACCAGGAGTAACAAGGACTATTGAAGATGTGAAGAAGCTATTGATCAATGAATTCTAGAAGCCTATCTCAGAAGATCTGTACATGAATGAGATGATTGAAATCAGGCAGAAACCACGTGAGTCTATTTGGGATATTGATCAGAGGTTTAAGTGTCTCAAAGGCAAGCTGAAGTATGTCACGAGTGACATGCAACATAAACACCTCTTTGTGAACTCACTCTTACCACACTTGAAATACCCCTTGAGACAAGAGAAGTTCCAAAATCAGGTAAAGTCTCTACAGGCATCCCTACAATTGGAAGAGAACCAATATCTGAAGACAGATCCAACAATAGAGGAGATGAAGGAGGATCTGAAGAACCTTAAATTTCAACTAAAAAAGACTGAAGGAAAAGAGAAAAGAGAATTTGTTTGGTGTACCATATGCAAGACAAAAGGACACCATAAGAATGAATGTCCAAATTTTGCGCAACACATGGAAACAGGAGTACCAAACCATTTTCCAACAAGAGGACCATGGTGCAAGATCTGTAAGACACATGGGAATGATCCATATCATTTTCCAATGATGCAGAAGTACCAAACAATGCCCAAGAGATCATACTGCAATTTTTGCAGGTCAGTGGGCCATGATGATAAAGATTGTAGGACAATGGAGTTGATGAGGAAAAGAACTTCAGATACCTATAGGGTGTAGGAATAAATGATGAAAGGGAAAGTTTCACCTCCATTTAACCAGGTAATGCCTCCATACAACACTGCACAACAAAAGTATAATATTGTGCATCCACACTATAACAACACACAACCACAGTATAACCCCGCATAGTATAATCAGGTACATCAGTACAACACACTGTGAGGAGATCGAGCTAGATACAACGGTGTAGGATGAGGTAGAGGAGGATTTGGAAGATGCAGAGGACCAATAGTGTGCCATAACTTCCAACGTCTAGGACATTATGCAAGGGAATGTCCACTCCCACCAACGACATGTATGTATTGTCATGCAGCAGACCATGATACAAAGGAATTCCCAACACTTTTGGAAAATATTCATGAAAAGAGGAACCAGAACAACCAGAATGTTCAGTGGATCTCTGTAGAAGTGAGGGATGATTGAAAAAAATCAACATAGTCACGTGAGGAGGCACTAAAATAGGACCTGACGTAGTGAGATAGGATCCAGCAGAACACCAATGGGTGAAGAAAAATACAGAAACACATAAGCAGTTTGATGCATGGAAAGAAAATGAGATATTCAAGGAGGCCAGACAAGAGTTCCTCGAGCAATATGTTGTGTCTACATCAGTTGCACAACATACTCAAAACATACCAATGTACGACATGCCTTCATCAATGGACCACACCAATGAAGCATAACCTTTAGGGAAAGTAAGTACCATAAAGACTTTTCTGCAATCCTGTGTTAAGCTACTGAATGATCCATCATCTATTAATTTTTTGAAAAATATGCTAGAAAGATGTAACACAGAGGTAGAGGGGAAGTTAGAGCAAAAAATAGTAATCACCTCCATACAAGAAGGAGGACAAGCAAAGAGTTCATACTATATGTTAATATTGGAGATTTCAATATGGGGGATATTATACTGGACTTAGGCTCTGAGGTAAATGGTTTACCTAAGAAGACATGGAAGTGCATGGGAGAACCCACACTAGGATATTCACCTGTCCAGTTGAAATTAGAAAATCAACACAGGGTTCTACCAATTGGAAGTCTTAAAGGTGTGACAGTAGATCTATATGGAGTGTGCACTAAGGCAGACTTTGAAGTAATAGAGATTGTAGATGGCACAACACCATATCGAGCATTGCTTGGACTGGATTGGTCATTTGACAACCAGGCCATAATAAACTTGAAGACAAGTAAAAGGAAATTTGAATTAGGTGAATACAGATTCATTGTGCCATTAGAACCTTCAGAAGGAGAAAGGTTTGTAGAACCCACTTGCTTAGATATGGAGGAAATAAATTAGTTGTACAGAACCACCATGCAAGAAGAGGATTATGTCAACCCAACTACATATGGGGTACTAAGCTCGTGAAGAATCACATCATGTGCTTCTGACTCAGATACAGGTTTGGAGAATTGACAATAGATATTACATGAATTCTCCACAAGAAGGTACGCAATAATAGATCGTGGATTAAGATGGGTTGGTACAAAGATAATGAAACCCCCCAGTTTTCATGGGGTAAATTATGTAGAGGAATTTATGATACAATATGAAGAAGAAGTGTTAGAAAATCAGAGGTGCTTATCCATAGATATTTCACTCAAGGATACACTTGCAAGATGGTGGGGTGCACATAAAGAAACAATTTAGGACTGGTACTAATGTAAATGATTACTATGCATTAGATTTGGTGCAGAGCAGTGGAACAATAAAATGCAGAGATATGATAGACATGGGATGCCAACAAAACATTTGGAGAAGTGTTGGACACAATGGAGGATGACACCACGAGAAGAATGGCCTTGTCACTTCATCCATACATCAGAAGGAATTCCAGAGAACTAGTACATAGACCAGGAGATGCACAAAGGTATTATTGAACGGACATCATTACATCAGAATTTTGTAGTAACCTTCTCATTTGAACATGAGAACCCCAACATTGATTTATCACTGAAGCAGATAAAAGGTGTAACATTTATTGATGAACTAGAGGTTGAAGTCATGACATAGTATCAAGAATAGAATAGACAGACATTCAAATAACTATTGTCATGCTATCATGTTGAAGAAGAGGCACCAGATGAACATGACCTGCACAATATTCAAAATATAGTAATTGAAGTATAAAGAGAGGTGGAAAATCCATCTCTCGAATTAGAAGTATTTGCTGCACCTATCAAGGTGAAGAAAGTCAACATTGGGACCACTAATAACCCGAAAATGGAAATTATTGGAGACTATTGGGGTGAACAAACAATAGAGAGATTAACAGAGTTACTGCGTGAATATAGTGACATGTTCCCAACGACCTTTAAAAAGATGAAAGGCATAGCATGAGAGCTATGAGAGATGAAGATACCTCTCAAAACTGAGGCAAGGCTTGTCAGGCAAAGACCTTACAGACTGAATGCAATGTACAAGCAAAAAGCGAAGGCGAAAATTGACAGAATGTTGGAAGCTAGTATCATAGAACCAGTGGAGGAATCTGAATGGATAAGTCCCATGGAAGTACAATAAAAGAAACAAGGGGGGATAAGGATTTGTGTAGATTTGAGGAAACTAAATGATGCTTGCTTACATGACCCTTTTTCTATCCCTTTCATAGATGAAGTCTTAGAGAATGTGGGAGGCCAAGAAGCATACTCATTTACAGATGGATTCTCAGGATACCATCAGATCAAGATAGCTCCAAAAGAAAAGTATAAGACTATTTTTGCTACAGAATGGGGATCCTACTAGTACACAGTCATGCCTTTTGGGCCGAAGAATGCACCAGCCATATTTTCAAGAGTAGTCATAGGTTATTTTAAGGAATTCATACATCAATTCTTGGAAGTATATCTGGATGAATGGACTGTCTATAGTCTGCTAAAATATCATGTAGAAGTATTAAGGCTAATGTTGGAAAGATGCAGACAGTGTCATACATCATCGAATATAAAGAAATGCATTTTTGGAACACCTTTTCACATATTGTTGGGCCATATAGTATGTAAACAAGGTTTACTAGTGGATCATGCTAAGATTGCAGTCATTGTCAATTTACCACCACCAAAATCAGTGCGCCAATTGAGAGAAACACTAGGACATACAGGCTATTACAGGAACATTTATAAAGGGGTATGCGCAGATCACTGTGCCAATGGAAAATTTGTTAAAGAAGGATATCACATTTCAGTGGAATGAAGATTCTCAACAAGGTTTGGATACATTAAAGGAAAATATGGTCACATCACATATCCTAATATTCCTAGATTGGGAAAATACATTTCATGTGCATGTAGATGCATCATCCATAACACTTGGAGCAATTCTGGCGCAGCCAGGAGTAGGGGATTTAGGCCATTCTATATCCTTTGCAAGCATAAAATTGTCAAAATCAGAGAAGAACTACAACACCACAGAAAGAGAAGGATTAGCCATGGTGTATGCACTTCATAAATTCAGGCACTATTTGTTGGGAAATCACTTTAAGATGTTCACAAATCATTCTTCCCTAAAATATTTAGTCAACAAGCCAATGTTGGGGGGGAGGATCTGTAGGCGATTGTTGTTATTTCAAGAATTTTATTTTGAAGTGGTAGTCAAACCAGGGAAGCTGAATGCAGGACCAGATCACCTATCAAGGGTAACTAATGGAGAAGAACCTACCAACTTGGAAGACAACTTCCCTGATGCGCAGTTGTTTTCAGTACAAGTAGTTCATCATTAATTTTTTGATATTATCGAGTACAAGTACATGGATTGCGCCACACGAATTTAGCACTGCGTAGAAGAAAAATATGGTAGTCAGAGATGGAGACTATCAACTGATTGCAAGACACTTATATAAGATGGGCGCAAATAACATTTTGAGAAGGTGTGTACTAGAGCATGAAAGGCCTAGAATTTTAGCAGAAGCTCATGAGGGAATAACTAGAGGAAATTATGCAAGAAAATCTACCGCGCAAAAGGTATTTCTCGTAGGATTATGGTGGCCAACAGTCCATAGATATGCTAAGGAATATTTCCAGACATGTGATGTCTGGAAGAGGGTGGGAAAACCCAACAAAAGGGATGAGATTCCCCTAAGACCACAAGTAATGTTACAGGTATTTAACAAATGGGAAATATAATTTGTGGGACCAATCAATCCACCAATGAGAAGGTCAATAGCTAGATATATCATCAATGCAACATAATACTTAACAAGATGGGTAGAAGAAGCACCAATCAAAGACTGCAACGTAGAAACAACAACACATTTCTTGTTTGAGCAAGTGATCACCAGGTTTGGTTGTCCAAGAATTTTGATGAGTGACCAAGGTACTCACTTTATAAACAATACTATTAGGGCTATGACTAAGGAGTTTGAAGTCTATCACCAGAAGAGTACACCATACCATCCTCAAGCGAATGTAATGGTAGAATCCTTTAATAAGATCTTGGAGAATTCTCTGACAAAGATCTGCAATGTCAATAGGGATGATTGGGACTTAAAAATACCAACAGTATTACGGGAATACAAGACTACCTGTAAGAAGTTGACAAGACATACACCATTCAGATTGGTGTATGGGCAGGAAGCAATAGTACCATTAGAATTTCTGGTACCCAGTCTGCGCATAATAGAAATCACCAACATGATAGAAATAGGCACAATAAAGGAGAGGTTAAACCAACTAATGGAAATGGAAGAGGATAGGATTCTGGTAGGATTTCACCAAGAAGTACAGAAAGACAAAGACAAAGAATGACATGATAGACATATCAAGAGGACGAGTTTCAAGGAAGGAGACCTAGTCTTTCTCTATGACAGTAAAGTTTTTCAACATCCTGGTAAGTTTAGAATGCATTGGTTGGGGCCCTATGAAGTAAATATTGTCACAGATGGGGGATCTATAAAGCTAAAGGATTTGGCAGGAACATAACTTAAAGAAATGATCAATGGGAGTTGGCTGAAACTGTATAGGGACAATCGACCTCCTAACATTTAAAAGTTACAACGCAGTAAGAAGGACATGTACATAGTGTAATATAGTAGATGCTAGGATAGAAAAATGACAAAAAGAAATAGAAAGGAGAAAAAGAAGGAAAAATAAATACAAAAACAGAAAAGAAAGAAAATACGAAAAATACTGGGAAATATTGTGCACAGAAAAATTGGACTCAGCGTGACAAAAGGAAAAAATTTTGCGTGCAACAGATGGGTGCAAAACATTGTGCACTAAGGAAAAATAACAGCGAAAATGCACGGCGCACGTAAAAAGTTTAGCACATCAGAAAAGGGACCAAAGGTTAGAAAAGCAAAAAATGACAGTTATGGAAAAAAGGTGCCAACTCGCAACATTTATGGAATTAAATGAAACGTATGCGAAAAGCTTCATTGCATTAATTGTAGCTAGGGAAGCTTCTTCGAGAAGCTACACAACATTTATGGAACCTTCTATATAAAGGGGAAATGTGGGAAACATAACACTTCTGGGAAATTGCGAATTCACAAAGCTAGAGAGCACGACATGAGAAGAGCATAGTGTGAACCAGTCGAACTCTATTCGACAAAAGCAACTGGTACCCATTATGGCACCGCCGAAGATTGGTGCATTGAGCCAAACCGCAAGAAAAACCCGAAGCAGCATTAGGGCACCACACGAAACCGCAGAGGTCGAGCAAGAAATGTCTCACAGAGAGGGAATAGTCGATGTGGATGTGATTCCCTCCCCGTAGGTCGAGCTAGTGAGTCCCACACTAGTCGAGGAATAAGCGCAAGCCCCAATAATGCCTAGCATGGAAATCGATTTGCACGATAGAGCACAAGGTCGCCAAACAAACGATGCAGGAAACCTACAACAACCTGCAAGAGCCGAAGAATCCCAAAGAACAAATGGGGATGCCAAAAAGAAGATAGAGGCTGCAATGCCAAGACCACAACTCGAAACAAGGTCCATGAAGTAGAAACAAGGGCTAGTAGAAGACATAACTGGGCAGCCAGATTTGGGCACAGAGGATAGACAAGCGGAGTCTAGGACCTCTAGCGCGTCAGTAAGAAGAAAGGGAAAACAACCCATGGAATGGTCCCCATGCAAGCATCCCGACGCAACAATCATAGTACCACGCATCCCAAAGGGAGTGTAGGTCCCACCAACACTTTTGGGTTACGTATAAAAGCTAAAGTATTCGGACCATGATGTGGTCGACGCTGGAAAATTCCTAGAATTTGCGCAACAAGTTTACATGGACAACATAGGTACAGGTCCATTTGGAGATCCCATGATGCAATCGAAACACTGGGAAGCAAGCCTGACAAGCATAGGGATACTGAACTTGGCGGATATTCCCCACTTCGGTAGGGGGAAAGAGGTAAATAATTGTGTCAAGAAATTGCTGGCATTCCTCCATGGAGGCTTCCTATGGATGGAGGAACTTGTCTCCATCGACATGGAATTGATCGCGTTGATCAAAAGTCTGTTGTCAATGGGAGAGAGTTTCGCACAGTACCTGGATGACAAGACAATGGAGAAGGCTCTTTCCGAGGAAATGAAGAAATTATACGACACAGAGAGGGGCTCGCATAGAATCATAATAAAAAGAATCAACGACACAACCACTAGGATCCAGGAATGCAGGGATCTAGCCAAGGAATGGCTGCAAATATGATACTGTATTAGTGGAGAAGAGGTAGAAATGGCCATGCAGGATTGGCACGATGACTGGAAGATCCCAGTCATTACCAGGGAAGTGCCTACGGGAAATAAGGTAGAAGCAGGGGTATTTAAGGCACATGCAGGAGACAACATTGTGCCTAAAAATTCGAAGCCCAGTCAGAAGTCGGCGCAACAAAATAAGGGGAATGCACCAAAGAAGGATGCGCAAGCAGGAAAAAAGGACACCGCCCCAGCACAAGGAGAACAAGGAGTGGGGGACACAACGACACAAGAAACCCCCTCAAAAGCCACCCCATAAGAAATAGGGCCACCTAAGCATCCAATCACACACACAAGAGGGCCGTGCAAGAAGGCCAAGGCTCACAAGAAGTTGCCGGAATACACCATTACTATGTACGACATCGACCTTGTCGCAGAAAAAGTACAAGATCACTGAACTGAGGAATTCAAAGAATCCCAACACCAACGAGGAAAAATCCAAGAGGAGTTGGCGTACATAAGGCAGGTCCTGCAGAAGATAAAAGAAGCACGAAGGCTGGAAGGGGGAACAAAATCCTTCCTCGCAACAACAGAAGTAGAGACAAGGACCACGCCAAGAAAACAAGACACCATCCAAACTATAGCGCAGGTGAGTCCGAACTTCCAAATCACATCACACATGTTGCAAATGGAAGATGGCCCAGGAACCACTGAAGGATCTAGTGCAAGTAGAGTTGGTACTAGCAAGGATACCAACCAAGGAACTTATACAAGCTTCAACTCAGTGTCGTACATGAAGTGCAGTTGCATGTAAGGACAGATGCAGAGAAATTTCAGCAAACAAAGAATAGTGGGGATTCCTTGGAAATAGTGGTCGAGCAGGTAAAGCTCAAAACCAAGGAGGAAAAAGAACACGTAGATAGATTGGAGCATGGCTTGACAATGACGTACAACTACATCCCAGTAGCGTGCAAGCAACAAAGAGAAGTGCAGAGGAGAAGATCAACCTCATTGAACAAACAATCGAGCTATAGAGACAGGAGATCGAGGAACTAAAGGAAAATATGAATCCAATGACTCCTCCTTAGGTATGGGAGAAGAGGAAAGAAGAATTTGCACTCCAAATGGTGGAGATGAAGAAACAAGTAAGCACAGTAGAAGAATTGTTCGACAGAGCCGCACAGCTCTGGAAGAGGAAGAGCATGTCCAACAGTGGGACCAAGAAGAAGAAATAGTCAGCGCAACCATACAAGAGCTCAAGCAAAGACAAAAATCAATGAGCATCACATAGCGCATGAAGGGCACCCAGGATATGAAGAAGCTGCAATCAAAATTGAAAAGTGTGCAGACAAAGAAGCAAGTAAGAAAATCAGAACTGGAACCCATTCAAGAGAAAGAAACACAGACGATCACGCAGTTGGAGGAGGAAAATAAAAACATGGCAAAAGAACAGACAAAGGGCGCAACACTGATCCAGGAGGAGATCACAGCGTAGTCAATGGAGGTAATCACAGGAAAATACGTGCAGGTCCAAGCAAGAGGAAGGGAACTCGCAGACAAGTTCCACAACCTAGAAAAGGTTGTTTAGGGAGCGCGCACTACCTAGGTGGCTCGAGATGAGCCACATGTCAGTGTTGGGGGCCTATTGGGCGCAAGCCTATTTTGAGTAAATAACTATTTTTGGAAGGTAAAACCAAATTTTGGAGAAGAACAAATGGCAGGAAAAGTAGCACGTGTGAGGGAAAGTCGCATGCAAAGGAGGAAAGCATGCAAGGCGTGCAGGCATGAAAACCTAACCACGTTAGGGTTAGGGTTTTGGTAAGATATTGTAACATCTAATAAGCTTGTAAATTAGTATAAATAAGAACCTAGGAGCTCTAAGTCAGGGTTCCAAGAGGTTGGTTGGTTCGGTGTGAGTTTTGGTTCGAAGTTGTTCAGTTGAGCTTGACTGGGATACCAATTCAGTTCAACTATTGTAGTTATGATATGATCAGGTGATCATGTCCTAAGTGAAGAAAATGCTCAAAATTATAATTGCTTAGAATTGGTTGAAGTCAGAACAACTAGATAGGCCTCGTCGATCTGATCCTGTTGCCACGAACGGCATGCAAAACCGACTCTGTATGCAAAATTTATTCAAGTTTGAATATTCACTATTTCATTAAAAAAATAATAA
>SNQJ01S0079443.1:0-14207 GCA_010110895.2 Picea sitchensis | reverse complement strand
GGTAGGCCCGGAGGCCGCCACGTGGCCTCAAGTTTGAAAAAAATTCGGAGTGAAAAATTATTTTGGAGTTGGCAGGATTCAACCGCGGGTCGATGGGAGGGCAGCCCCGAGACCTAACTGCTTGGGCTAGTGGTGGTTCTTACCTTTGATACGACAAATTTTATTTAAAAAATTGAAACAAGTTTGGAATGGCGGTAAAAAAGGGGACCATCCCCTAAGGACCAACCCCCTATACACGGGACCACGATCCCAGAACCATGGTCCATAGTCCTCCGACGGTTTCGGGAAGGCGGTTAGTGGAAGAACACATGTCCCGACGGTTAGAGGATGCCACGGTTTTGGGTGACCATTGGCTCAAACGGTTCGTATGGCGGTGGTTTAGTTGGTCTATGTGACCACTACCACTAACAATAAAATTCAATGCTAACAGTCTGACGAATTTTGGGCGGAATCCGCCTTTTTTGGCGCCCATTTGCCATTTTTAGAAGTGCTAACTCCCGCTACTCTAGATTTGGTGGAGTTATTTTGGGAAAAGGGGACATAACTTGTTTTTGGCCTAACTTCTTCTACAGGAAACCATTGCAGACGAAATTTTGGTCGATTTTGGGTATTCTCAGCATTCTGGAGTGACTGGAATAGGTTTCAGAGACAACATAGGTGTCGTTCAACCATTTTTATGTCAGAGTAGCTTGAGGAGCCATCAGGGTCTTGAGGGAAAAAGAGCTGCATTGGATCAACCTTCACTGTTTTAGGTGAAAACAGAGTCATTTTAAGCTTCTTTCTGTATTCTGAATTCGTTTTCACAGCTGGTTTGGCCTGTTTTAGGCCTTTTTCTCATTGTAATGCCATTTTGAGCATGAATAGATCAAGGACATGCCCATTGGGAGCCTTGGACCCGACAGATGTAGCCCAGGAGGGGTGAACTGTCTCATCATGTGCTGTGTGTTTATGGTGAAATTATTTTGCTGTGTTAGACAGATTTAAGATTGTTAAACATTAAACTAAAACAATACTCCCTCACACAAGAAGTTTATAAACAGTGATTAAAAACACTTTGCACATTTATTTTCAATGGAAATGAATACTTTGAACAACAATACAAATACTTTCATTTTCAGATCAGATGGTATCAGAGCTCAGGATTAGAGCTTTAGAAGCTAGAGTTTTTTTTACTCAGCATTGGTTTTGTGCAAAGATTAATTTACTTGTTTGCAAGTTTTCATGCTTACTAGGCTAAAACTCAAGAGAGGTGAAGGACACTTGGTTAGTGCACAAACTAATCCACAGCCAAGAAGGGTCAGAAAACCACCTCCAAGATCCTTAGAAGCATCTTCAAGCATGTCTTCAAGAGAAGGAGAAACTCCTAAAGAGATGGATCCCAAGGAGGAAGAACAGGTATTTCGGAAAGATTTATTAGATATGACTGAAATGGTAAGGATCCTCTACCAAGAAAGAAATGATAGGATTGCTGGAGAAGGGTCTAAAAACCAGAAAGAAGGAGAGGGTTCCATAGGAGGAAAGAAGAGTAATGAACAGTCAAAGAAAGGACATGGAGGAAATGGTGATCCACCATCTCCATCTTCTTCCTCTTCCTCTACATCGTCTTCCTCGACTTCGGTAAATCAGTCTCATAAGTCGAAAACAACTGGTAAAAATCCTTTTTTAAAGCTTGATGTCAAATTTGAATTGCCTATGTTTAATGGTGAAGTCAATGAAGAAAAACTTGACAATTGGATCATACAATTGGAAAGTTATTTAAGGATTCAAAACCTTCATGATGACGACACCAAGATACAACTAGCCTCGCTAAGAATGGATGGAGCAACATTGGTATGGTGGGAAGCCAAGACCAAGGATGAAATTAAGAAACATGGTAAGATTACTTTATCATGGACTGAATTTATTACTGCAATCAAGAAGCAATTTTATCCATTAACTCATCTACAAAAGGCTATAATGAATTGGAAAAACTTTAGACAACTTAAGGGATAGAATGTACAAGACTATACCCAAGAATTTAGGAGAAGAGCACTCTTATTAGGGGTAGACTTACAAAGTCAAGATACTTTGCTGAAATATATAGGTGGTTTGCACAGTTACCTTAAACATACTATCCTATTGTTTAATCCTACTAGTCTAGACGAAGTTTGTGTACAAGCTATGCATTTAGAGGCTAGAGGGAAAAACACTTTTGATGAGGGTAGACACAAGCCTTTCAAAGGGAAGAACAAAGACAAAACCTTTAAGGGAAAAGGCAAAAAGAATGCATCTATCAAACAAGAGGGTGAAAAAATCATTTGTAAACATTGTTCAAAAGAGGGCCATGAAGAAAAAAAATGTTGGAAATTACATCCTGAAAAAAGAAATCAGTTTAACAAAAACAAGGGAAAGAAGAAAACTGCAGCTACTACAACTACACCTCAAGATTTAGGTGATGATTCAGGGGATGAAACCAAAATTGCAGACATGGGTTTGAAAAGTATGAAGGGAAAGGAAATTGAAACTAAGCCAAGCACTAGTAATTCAAACTACAATGTACAAGCTCCTAATGAGGAAGAAATAATTGAATTGTTCCATGTGAGGGTAGTTTCAAAACATACTAAAATTGACACACTGTTTGACAGTGGGTCACAAGCAAATATCATATTAGAAGACTTGGTCAAACAACTTAAACTGGAGACCATTCCACATCCAAAACCTTATCCACTTGGGTGGATATGCAAGGATGCAAACTTACAAGTCTCAAGAAAATGCATATTGCGATTCGCCATAACTGCACACTTTATTGACACAGTTGAACTTGATGTGGTGCCGCTTGATATTTCAGGAATTGTTTTGGGAAGTCCTTACTTATTTGACAGGAAAATGATCTTTCATCCCCATGAAAATAAATATCATCTCTTTAAAGATGGAAAGGAGTTCATTGTCAGAGCACATCACAAGAAGGCAAATATAGCGATGGTAAATGCGAGACAGGTAAAAAGGCTAGTAAATTCTAGTAAGAGTTTTGTACTTCTTATGATTAAGCCCAAGGTTGATGTGAATCATGAGGCCTTTGAAAATTGTGATTCCAAGCTTAAATGATGTGAATCATGAGGCCTTTGAAAAATTGTGATTCCAAGCTTAAATCAGATTTATATGATGTAGTTGATGCACATCATGAGATGTTTCCTGTGAACCCACGGTGTCAATTTAAAAGGGAGATTCAACATGAAATCCATCTACATCAAGATTATCCTCTTCCCAACATCGACATGTACCTCTTGTCTATCATGGAGAATGCTGAAACAAAGAGGCAAATTAAAGACTTGTTGGATAAAGGATTCATAAGACCAAGGGCTTCGCCATGTGGGTCACCAATAGTGTTGATTCCAAAAATGATGGAACTTACATGTGTGTGAGTTCAGACTTTGAACAAAATAACGGGTAAAGAATCTATACCCACTTCCAAGAATAGGATGATTTGTTGATCAATTAAAAGATGATAAATATTTCACTAAGTTAGACTTACACGAGTGGTTATCATCAAGTTAGGAATTGCAGAGTGTGACATTGAAGACAACATTTTAAAACCAAAACAAGGACCCCTTGAGTGGCTCTTGTTGCTGTTTGGTTTGGCGCAATGCACCCCAACCGCAACCACTAATTTCTCCTCTACTACTCTGTCACCAGCACCAATTGCCTCACCTCTGCAGGCCGCCATCCTCTATGTCCTGTTCCAACTGCAAGTCCCTCGCTCACTGGGACATATAGGAGATGCTTTGAGAATTTATCCTCCAAAGTAGAAGGCTTACTGTGAATTGGTCATTCCAAATCCATCACGAGGTAAGAAGTTTTTGGTGCAACAAGATTGAGGAAGTTTGTTTCTAACTGCCATGCCCTATGCATGCAAAGGATTCAGGTGAAGCTTGGCTTCCAAATGGGGAGGAAAGCAACATAAATCTTTTGAGTCTTTGAAAGAGAAGTTAAGTTCAGCTCTAGTCCTTGCATTACCGAACTTGAGACAACCATTCGAGATTCAGACAGATGCTAGTGATTACGCCATGGGTGCGCCTTACGCATGGTAAGCCTATTTCATTTCATTTTGAGACATTTAATGGTGTTGTTGTGATTTATCCCACATACGATAAAGAGTTGTATGCTATGGTTCAAAGTGTCAAAAAATGGAAACACCATTTGATGGGCAAAGAAACCATTGTTCGTACCGATCATCAACCTTTACAATACTTGCAATCACATAGTAAATTGCAGCAGTCACGTCATTTCATATGGATGGGCTTCCTACAACAATTCCACATATTGGTAATAAGGTATAAGAAAGGTATTTACAACAAGGTTGTTGATATGCTTCAAGGCTCAGCATTAGTGCTAGTACTTTATTTAAGAATGATTCTATTGTACATGCAAGTTACATAGAACAATATACTTCATATGTTGATTTTAAGGATGTATATACTAACTTGAGAGAAGGAAATCATGTTGAGGAGAATGATTATCATTTGCATATAATAATTTTCTGCTTCATTTGGGCGTTGTATACCATTGGGGGAGAGACTAAGCATCATGGGGGAAGCTCATTCTTCTCTCATAGTTGGACATTTTGGGGTAAGCAAAACGGTGGCAGATTTACAGAGGTATTGTTATTGTCCTCGCATGGTAGATAGTGTTTCACGTTCATTAGAGGTTGTTCATTATGTGCTACAACCAAGCCTAGTAATAGGAAGCTTGGTTTATATATGCCATTGTTGGTACCTTCTAGACCATGGGAAAGTGTTTCTATGGATTTTGTTGGGGGGCTACCATTATCTAGAAAGCAACATGATTATCTTTATGTAGTAGTTGGATCGCTTCAGCAAGATGTGTATTCTTACGCCATGTAAGAAATCTATAACTGCTGAACAAACTACTCATTTATATTTTCAACATGTATGGGTTCATTATGGCTTGCCTACTTCTATTGTTAGTGATAGGGATTCAAGATTTGTGGGGAATTTTTGGTTCAATTTATGGAAGATGATGGACACCAAGCTGAAAAGAGTATTGCTTTCCATCCACAAACGATGGGCCAAAACATAAGTAGTGAATAGAACCATTGTACATCTTTTGAGAGGTTATTGCAACAAGCATCCCAAGCTTTGGATGAGCATTTGCATTACATTCAACATGCTTACAACGGGCCAAGCACCTTCTACAAATACTTCACCTTTCGAAGCTTGTTTTGGGTATTTGCCTAAATCACCTTAGATTTATTCTGAGAAGGATGTGGCCATTGATGGTCATAGTGACATTGACAAACTCGCATGTTCATTGAAAGAATTTAGCTCATACATCAGCAAGTTCAAGAACAACTTGTAAAAAGTCAAGGTAAATACAAGGAGAGGCATGATAAGCATATAGTTGATCATAAGTTTCAAGAAGGGGACGAGGTATGGTTGCATATTAGTAAGGAAAAAATGCAAGGAGAAGGTAAAAAGTCAAGCCTATTCGCTATGGTCCATTCAAGATCCTTAAACAAGTTGGGAAATAATGCTTTCAATTAGATTTGCCTTCATACATGCAAATGTATTCAAGGCGAATGTGGAAAATTTACGCTTGTATGAACTTCCCAATTGTTGATTATGAAAGTGAAATTCAACTGCCATCCATAGAGGATTTCTCGCTAGAATTTTTGGGTGAGTTGAAAGAGGATGCTATCCCTGACAGAAGGACACACACTTCAAGGAGGGGAAATGTTGATTATGTTTGGGTTGGTCTTAAAGGTAGAAAACCGAGTAAGGCAAAGTCGATTGAATTGGAAAAGGTGAGGGACCCATACCCTCATCTTCTTAACAGGTAATTGAAGGCTTTTGGGGTCCAAAAGTTTCCCAATGGGAGGTGATCAGGTGATCATGTCCTTAAGTGAAGAAAAATGCTCAAAATTGGAATTGCTAAGAAGTGGTTGAAGTCAGAACGAATGGATAGGCCCTGTCGATATGAACCCTATTGCCGTGAATGACACTCAAAACTGACTCTGTATGCGAAAGTTATCCAATTTTGAATATTCACTATTTCATTAAAAAATAATAAAATAAAAATGGCTGAACGACACCTCACATCTTTTGCAACCTATTCCAATCACTCTAGAATGCTGAGAATACCCAAAATCGACCAAAATTTCGTCCCCAATGGTTTCCTGTAGAAGAAGTTATGACAAAAACAAGTTCTGTCCCCTTTTCCCAAAAAAACTCCACCAAATCTAGAGAGCGGGAGTTAGCACTTCTAAAAATGGCAAATGGGCGCCAAAAAAGGCAGAATCCACCCAAAATTCATCGGACTATTAGCATTGAAGTTTATTGTTATTGGTAGTGGTCACATAGACCAACTAAACCACCGCCATACGAACCATTTGAGCCAATGGTCAGCCAAAACCGTGGCATCCACTAATTGCCAGGACATGTGTTCTTCCACTAACCGCCTTCCCGAAAACGTCAGAGGACTATGGGCCATGGTTCTGGGCTCGTGGTCCCGTGTATAATGGTCCCTTTTACCGCCATTCCAAACTTACCTAAATTTTTTAAATGAAATTTGTCGTATCAAAGGTAAGAACCACCACTAGCCCAAGCAGTTAGGTCTCAAGCTACTCCCATCGCAATCTGCCATTTTAACTCCTCAACTCCAAAATAATTTTCACTCCTCATTCTTAAGTTGAGGTTTGGTACTGGCTCTCACATTTTATAAGTATATATATATATATATATATAAAATGTAGCCCTGAGGCCTCCACGTATTCTCAAGTTTACCACCCCAAGAAGTGGTGGTTCTACCTGATACCTAATAAATTTTATTTAAAATTTGAAAAAACAAGTTTGGAATGGTGGTAAAAAAGGGGACCAGCCCCTAAGGACCAGCCCCCTATACACGGGACCACGAGCCCAGAACCATGGCCCATAGTCCTCCGATGGTTTCGGGAAGGCGGTTAGTGGAAGAACACATGTCTCGGCGGTTAGTGGATGCCATGGTTTTGGTTGACCGTTGGCTCAAACGGTTCGTATGGCGGTGGTTTAGTTGGTCTATGTGACCACTACCACTAACAATAAACTTCAATGCTAATAGTCCGACGAATTTTGGGTGGAGTCCACCTTTTTTGGCGCCCATTTGCCATTTTTAGAAGTGTTAACTCCCGCTACTCCAGATTTGGTGGAGTTTTTTTGGGAAAAGGGGACATAACTTGTTTTTGGCCTAACTTCTTCTACAGGAAACCATTGGGGACAAAATTTTGGTCGATTTTGGGTATTCTCAGCATTCTAGAGTGACTGGAACAGGTTTCAGAGACAACAGAGGGGTCGTTCAACCATTTTTATGTCAGAGTAGCTTGAGGAGCCATCAGGGCCTTGAGGGAAAATGAGCTGCATTGGATCAACCTTCATTGTTTTAGGTGAAAACATAGTCATTTTAAGCTTCTTTCTGTATTCTGAATTCATTTTCACAACTGGTTTGGCATGTTTTAGGCATTTTTCTCATTGTAATACCATTTTGAGCATGAATAGATCAAGGACATGCCCATTGGGAGCCTTGGACTCGGCAGATGTAGCCCAGGAGGGGTGAACTGCCTCATCATGTGCTGTGTGTTTATGGTGAAATTATTTTGCTGTGTTAGACAGATTTAAGATTGTTAAACAGTAAACTAAAACAATACTCCCTCACACAAAAAGTTTATAAACAGTGATTAAAAACACTTTGCTTCAATGGAAATGAATACTTTGAACAACAATACAAATACTTTCATTTTCAGATCATGATATGATTTTGTAATTTGTTTAGTTGTAGAAGACTCAAGTAGCTATATCTCGAAGGTTATATCACAGGTTGAGGAGCCTAGTGTGATCTAGTCTACCTCATAGAGGTTGTGGAACATGTCTCGTTCTTGTATGATCGGAATTGTAGTGCGTGTAACACCATATATTGCAGAAATATAAATAAAAGAGCCTAAGAAGCCATATATTTGTGGATGTAGCCCAGGAGGGGGTGAACCATGGTAAAACTTGTGCTATGTGTGTTGTCTATTTCACATTTACCTTCTGTCAGCAGTTAGATTATGAATGGATAAATGAATAATTCAGTTAGAACTATTAGAATGCATGGATAGACTTAATAGATGACTGGATCTTGAGAATAATAGAGAGAATAATCAGATCAAAGCCTGAAGAAGATCAATTATAATCTTGGATCCCCACTCATTCCTAGACTGCAAGCACATGAGCATTACAGTCACCCATAGAACTATCTCGGGTGAGACTGTGCAGTACATTCTGTGTGTTGGGTTGCCTTCTGGTTTACCAGGAGGGCCGATAGTTTTAGAGGGTTTTGTTGGAAACCTGTTCAGATCTGAACCTGGGTCAACCCAAGAAGTAGATAGAAAGAGTAATAACCAAAATATAGGATGAAAGGTGAATCTATAAAAACATCCAAGCCCAAAGATAAATCCCATTACATGCCCTCTCAAATAGAAATAACATTATCCAAAATAAATCGGCCTTGAATGAAGCCAGATTAATCATGACACACAACTTTAGGTAGGGATATACTTGATACAAAGAGCTAGGGCCTTCACCAAAATATTATAGGAGGAATTCAATAAGGAAATTTGAGTTTGATTTGTAATGATATTGATAACTCATAGCTTTGGAATGGACCTAAAAATGCCTTGATTGATTCCAATATCCAAGGACTAATTCTTCGTGGCTTCCTTATATACCTCTAAGACATATAACTTAACAAAGTCTTGTGTTACTTTTTAGAAATTATGTGAGGCCCTATCTGATTTGGGATATTTATCATCCACCTTTTCTCAAATTGTCACTGTCAACCCATCAATACATAACAATTGATCACAATCTCCCTTATGTTCTTCTAATAAGCCACTTGGGACTATGTCCAAGCATCTCTACATGGCCATCTTACATTCTTATATCCACTCTTGGGACTGCGAACCCATCTTGTAATGATAGAAAAACTCATTTTCATTCTCTTCTTAGCTAATTACCTATACCTAATTTTGAGTGCAACAATTATTTCCCTAACCTTCTTAGAGTCCAAATCTTTAAATAAATATTTGGTTGGCCCATCACTAATCTTAGGCTAGTGTAGTGTTGTAACTCAAAATGTCCTTCTAACATTTTTCTTGATATTTCACAAATTTTGCAGATTTGACTCTCATTTTGCTTGCCCTAAACAATCCTCAGTCCAAATAATCCTTCGCTATTATTTGTCAATATCGTCAATCCATCAGTGTAGTTTACCTTTGTTCATAATCATGACACCAAATCGACTTTTAGCCATGCATTTTATCCAAGTCTAAAACATAGTTTTACTAAGGTTCTAGATTTAAACTATGGTCACTATAAAAAATGAGTATTCCACAAAGTCTAAGGGTCATTATTCATTAAAGTCATTTAGGAGGTTAAGCATGTGCATGTTATTGGTACTAAAGGAAAAAGGTTATGACAAGTGGTATTTTGATTTGTAAATATTTGTGGAAGAAATGTGACAAGAATTAAAGATGTTAACTCTTGGAAAAGTAACATATATGGCAGAATATAGTTCCAACGAAAGATAAGTATGAGGGATGGTTTATTTAATTATTATATTAATTTACTAAATCAATTTACCAAGGGAATTAAGATGTCAAGCCACTTCAAGTTGCTCAACCACCCCACCTTTTTACTATTTGGGGAATATAGTAACACAAATGAAGGTTGAGAATTAGCATACAAGTGAAGATAAAAGGCAACAATCAATAAGCATAAGGGGTTGGAGTTTTTTTTAAGAAAAGAGTCAAAAGTGCTCAGAGCCCACAGGGCCGTTATTATTTTTGCAATAGATCGAGGAACCAACCAAAGGATTCACTACCTTCTTGCAGATTTTGTGTTTATCTAAATGAATGTATTTTTCTTTTAGTTAATAAAAAAACTCTTCTCTCAGTTATTGTGATCTTTCTATGATTTTGATTCAGAGATAATAATTTATATTGTTGACTTGTTCTCGATATTTTTTTCACAAATTTCTTTGAATATTATGTTAAGTATAAGCAATGAAATACATGGTATTCTCTATTTCTGGTATTGATTGATTTTCAAGGTTCTTAGTGAGATGTTTTTTTAAAAGATTTACAATGTGTTTAACATACATGGCTACTAGTAATAAAAAATATCTCTAATCAAAAATAAAGATTGTGCAAGGGTTTATGGTTACTGCTGAAATGTTGGATTCATTTGAAAATTATCAATATACTTTCTTGCATGCTATTGACTTCATTTGAAAATTTCTACACTTTTTATTTCTTATCATAAATATTAAAGACTGCCATCCTCATTAATATTTCTGATATTTTGACATTTCTTGGTGCCAAGGAGTTCCATGCCATTCCACTAGCATTTTAGACTTTTCTTCTGCATCTTCCATTTAATATTTTTATGTATCTGCAATGTTGGATAAATGTGCCCATTGGCCCTAATCTGATGATTTATTTGGAGTTGATTGTTATCTTTGACTTTATTTAATCCTCCAACATTTATTTATTTATCAATCATTTAAAAATGGCATAAGTATTTGTATGAAAATGATTGTTTTGAGGAAACTCTGAACATCAAATCTTTGTGACAGTTTGAGGGTTACCCCTTTTGGTCCAAGAGCCAACTTGAGGCCTAAAGAGGAGAGTATTTTTTCAACCTTCCATAGGGTGCCTTGGCATTGTTCCCTTCCCAAGGAAAACCTGAGGAACAACATGTAGGGAATCTCTAAGTCAAGCTCCTCTAGCTTGAATAAATTTATCCTCTCTAAGGAAGTATCACGGTTTGGCCACCTAAACTTATTTTTCAACATCATAAAGGTTGTTTTGTATAATTTGGGATACATCTCCAACTCTTCCTTGACAACTATATTGTTTTGTTTATGAACATCAACAATCTGACATATATAACCTTTAAGAAAATCCACGGTTTGGGAAATGGTACCCTCCCACTAAAATATACAACCTTCATTACACCTTAGCATAGGAAACATGTTCCTTTTTTCAATACAATTTGTACAACTAGAATTATTGATAAGTGAAAAGCTTAAGATAAATTGTTTTTTTTTTAATTTGAAATGATATAGGAAATGTTGGGAATTGCACCCATGATATTATGAAGATAATTCTTGCATAAGTGGTCGTGATTGGGGGGAATCTATTCTGCCAAAGTTGCTCAAGAATCATATTTGGCCCCATCCACATGAAATATCTCCTTAAAAAGAAAAATCGACCCACAAGGGGAAAGAATATCACAAGTGGGAATCGAACCTAGGTAGGGATGGTAACAACACCATACATTAACCACCTAAGCTAGACCCAATTGAGGATAAATTGATTTGTATGTCTTCTCATCATTTTAAAACTCCTAAGAATTAGAGAACCAAAAGGGTTGGTGATCCAAGATGGTGGACTCTCCCAAGCCATGGAAGGGCCTCTTTATATCACAATTGAAAAAATATATTTTTTCTTAGAGAACATGGCTCAATCTATCATTTTCATATTCTGCTCAAAATCTTTGCAAATATTAAGTAAACCCTACCCCCATAAAGTGACGGTGTAAAAGATTGTTAGTTTAGTACAAACCCAATCTGCATTACATGACATGCCATTAATTTTTATGGGGATATAATTGTTATTGGGGACATTCCTTCCTTGTCTTTCAAGATCTCCACCATATTGAATTCACCACAAACAAGCCTAGGAGCCTCTTGTATCTCATTAAATATCCACTTGCAAAAGGATGTCCTTTCCTTTATATCTTAGATGCATAAATGTTATCTACCCCAACAAGACAACCGTCCAAGTTATAAATTAAGATCTAAAGTTCCTATGTATGGGATATCCCCACCTTATAACCACATAAGCTAGTTGAAGAGAGATCAAAGTTACAACACCTCCCTTGCTTTCATCATGACTAAAATAATAGAAAATATCATTTAGTTAATTTTCCAAGGTCGTTCTTAATACGAATCCTATAACTATAACTTCTTATAGATACAAAATATTGAATGCATTATGCAAGGTCCAAATATGCTTTGAATTTTATACTAGGGTTAGATAGTCCCCAAACATTACATGAGGAAACTTTCATTGAGAAATAGTTGGGTTTTGTATCATCTACTCCTTATTATCTCCAAACCCATAAAAACCTATATAGTGATTTTAATTTTCAATATGTTTCATGATCACATATTAGTGGTCTAGGGTGACAGCTTCAAGCATCTTTAAAAGACCATCATCTGACTTTTTAACCAAGCAGGTTGAGAAAGGAGGCGAAGATTAAGACTTGTATCCATTACTTTACACACAAAAAACATTAGGGTAGGAAGAGTCGATATTTTTTTGAAACATGTGCAAGAGGTTTAATGCAACATCTTGTTGTAGGGGCTTTGTTAATATGAGCCTTTGCCATTTTTCTTGTTATTCTAATTATACTTGCGAGATACTTTCACCCATCCATTGTCATCTCAATTATTTTCCTAAGAATAAATTTGATCTCAATTAACCTAAGCAATAGGGCCTATCTAGAATTTGGGTTAAGCCATTAGTAAGTGGCCATATATTTTTAGATCTAGACTATGGTAGTAGTGGAAACGTGTATTTGGAAGGTTAATGTACCTGAAGTGTTGTGTCAACATCTTATCTCCAACTCAAATGAAGATAAATTCCTTGAATTCTTTATGTAAGTTGGCTTAAAGGAAAATCCTCTTCTAGGGCATAGGATTGAAAAAGTGTGCAAGCTCATGGCACATAAAATTGTCCACCAATTTATAAATGTCCTAAAGAAAAAAGATAAAATTCCATGGGAAGGACTAGAAACTCTACCCACAATAGATAGGAAAGTTGAACCATTTTGTCGGCCAAGAAAACACTACCAGGTATTATTTTGTACCAGGGACCATGGATATCGATTTTATGGATATGCGCCATTTTGAAAGATTAAAACTAGAGGAAACCTTGGGTCAATCCTTTGGTGTGGAGACATCTCCACCATGAGGTTATAAAACCTCCTTAACCCAATTCACAATGACATACTCAAGCGAGACTCAACCCATAAGATATGATATCCAAGTAGGGTTTGTTCCTTAAATTCCACACACATAATATCATATTCAAATATGGAGATATCTATAGGAATTTCCTTTGTATTGGAGTTTCCTTGTGGTATGATTTGGGAAAAAAATTCTTTCGCACTTTGGGTGATATTGTTGTTATTGCTTGAACTAAGGTTTGTGTTGCCCGTTCTTACAATAATCGTATGAACATATTTGTTATCGAGTAGGGGTGAAATTTTAAAGCTCATTAAGGAAATTCTACCAAATTTGGTGCCTCACCAAGGCTAACTCATGCTCACTCTATGGACAATATTGGAAGTAGATACACAACTAAAATGCACACACAACAAATTCGAACCCTAGTAACGCTGCATCAACCCACATGGAAAGAAGTTTTTTGAATCATAGTTTTATTTTGTTCAAAATAAGTTTTTTAATCATAGTTTTATTTTGTCCGCAAGAAGTTTTTCTGTTGTTAATGACCTTTCTTGAATGAAATAACAAGGATATTGTGGCATAGATCATTTATGCCACTCTTGCTAGAAATGTTGTAATAGATCATTTATGCAACTCTTGCTAGAAATGTTGTAATGTTAGTTATGTCGAAGGTCTTCTTTTAAGGGAGAGGTTCTCTGCCAATTTTGTCATTTGTCCAAGACCTATTGCAGTTCGTTGGGAGACCTATCTCAAATAGCCACATGTCACATGTCAGATCTCACACACTTCCAACCAGTTGCGACACCAAACATGTCTGTGATTTCACTTTTGCATACACTAACGACATGGATGGAGGGAAACCTTGCCAATGAAGAAGAAGAATAAATTATTTTAACGTTCATGAGACTAACAATAGCCTATGGGACAGACCGCCTCACACACTGATTTCTGCATTTCAGCCTTTTTCATGTTCAACTTGATGATGAACTCCCCCAATTTCTCCACTGTCCCCTCGTTGCTGAATACATTATTCCAAGAGCTCTCTGTCAAAATACTTACATAGTTGTCCCTAGTGTCTTTGAAAGCTTCACACTCTAAAATGAAATGGAGGTGCAAAACATACACACCATTTCTTCCCAAGCTTCATTTGGTCTTTTCCAACCCCC
>SNQJ01S0079442.1:90494-113823 GCA_010110895.2 Picea sitchensis | reverse complement strand
GGGTGGAGCTAGGGAGGACTGGTGTCCTCAAAGGTTCAAGTGGGTGCTTGAACACAGGGAGTTGGTGCTTCCTTCTAGTTGGTGCTAGAGAAACCAGGGAGTTGGTGCTTCCTTCTAGTTGGTGCTAGAGAAACTAGGGAGTTTGTGCTTCCTTCTAGTGGGTGCTAGAGAAAACAAAGAGTTGGTGCTCTCACCAAGTTGCAGCTTGCAAAACTGAGGTTGTAGCCTCATTATGAGTTGGTGCTCATATGTATGATACTGTAAAGAATGTAACTATTACTTATCATATAAAGAAAAAGAGGTTTTTACTTTGCATGGGTTTCCTCGGGAAATATTTGTCTCTGTGTTTTTCATATATGTGAATGGCGCTGAAAGTGTCATTGTGTATTTCCCTGCATTATTGTGATCATCATTCAGTGTCTCAACAAAGAGTTTAAAAGAACCATAATTGTTTAAGCTCGGTAAAAACTGATTCACCCCCCCGCTCTCAGTTGTCCAACAACACCAACCATGCATGAAATACACATCAACTATGACTCATCAAGATGTACCAACATCATCAACTATACACCTCATGTATGTGCCAACTCATCAACTACTTGTCTCAACCATGTACGCAACATGTACCTCAACCATATACCAAAGACATACACCAATATAACCATAAAAAATTCATCACTCTATCCATAAACCAAATACCATGAACCCTTACATCAAACCATGTGCCACAACCTCACTGTTATGTAGCCTCAAGCTAAACCAACAACTTCAGCAACACATCACAACCAAAAGACCAATACCCATATGCCAAATACTAACAAAAAAATACCAATTGTATCCCTCAACAAATCTGATATATGCAACAATACTGAACATCCAATACCATCTCAAGAGCTAAACCCTAGCTCACAAAACATACCTCAAACAAGATGTGCCATATGTCTCATAAATAGACCCCAACCATGTTGCTGCCACGATTTTTTTGCCACGATTTTTCTACTGTGATTTTTCTGCCACGATTTTTCTATCACACTTTTTCTGCGGCGATTTTTCCGTCGCACTTTTTCTGCCGCACTTTTCTCTATCAATAATACCTACCCAAATAACCTTTCACAAAATAGATATTCAATGATATTCAATAGGTTCAAGTGTGACTAAATGAGAGAGCCTTGCCTCTTATTTATACTTTCATGTAGCATCCCACTTTCCTTATTTTAGGGAGTTCTCCATTAACTTTCTTATTTAAATAATTTCTTTTGCAAACACTTTGACTACTTTGACCTTTTTGGGCTTCTAGATGACTCATGAGGGTACTCCAACTTCACATGGCCATAACTCTCTAACCGTGGAGTTATGTGACGTTCCACATACCATCGGAAATGACATGACATGTACTATCCATCTAGAATAGTCTTACCTTCAAATATATCAAAACTCATACCATTATCCATCAAACAAACTTGGGTCCATTACCCAAACCTTTTTGCTACCAGAATTCGCTACCAGACTTTCTTCAAAGGGTTGACATCAATGAAAACCAACCCAATTAATCAACAAAGGAAAGCTACACCTCCTTTCCACATAGACTATCACATCACCACATAGTCTTATGATCTATAGCAATTTATTTTATTTTGCTATGTGAAGTGAGGCCATGGAGTTAAGACTTCGACTCTGCCTTCCACACATCTTTGCATGAACCTTAAGTTTATGTAGGGCACATAAGTAACACCTTTATCCAACTTCGTTGCATACTCCATGTGTAATACCCCTAGGATGAACCCCAAGTTTTAAATGTACATATGTTTTATAGGTTGGTGAGTTAGGCCAACAAGCAAAAAATTGTATTATGTAATCACACTTGTTTTTATTAATAAAATACATCACTGTTGTAGACCAAGTCAGACAAAAGAGTATGGGGGATAGGAATTCACAAGAGGGAAAGGGGGCTAAGTCACAGGGGATTAAGCCAAGGAATAAAATAATATTATTCCTAAGTCATAAGATTTATGTTATAATTTTATCATAAGTTCCCAAGTGAGAGGAACAAATTACCAAGTGGAGCCAAAAGAATTTCATAGAGTGACAAGTGTCAATATATGAACATGCAATATAATGTGGGGAACTTAGTGTATTTTCCATCATTCATCATTCTTAGCATCATTCGATCATTGTTACATCCATCACCTATACCTTGGTTGGGGAGTGTGAGCATAAATTGAATCTGACTATTACCCAGTAAATCCTTGGTGGTTTGGGTTGAAAAAGTAGGTTGTCAGGCCTGTGGAGCATTCTCTCTGGGTGAGAGAGTTGTTGGGAATAGTTTTCCCATGTGTGGGCTAGTGGGTGTTGTAACTCCTTGAGAAGCCATGTGTTCCAAGTGCTATAGAGCTCTAAGACTTCCTGTCTGACTTGTTGTTGAATCCCAAGAAGGGAAGTGGGACAACCCGAAGGACTGTTGAGCAGAGAAGGGGGTACATTTCCTTGGGTGATACAAGCCGTGGGGAATGAGAGGATCTGAGCTGGGAACCATTGCTGGAGTGTACTGTTGAGCTTGTTCTTTATTGAGCTGTTGTCAGACCTTAATTGGATTAAGAGCCTTTGCCCTGGTGGAGTCATAGCCCCAACTTGAGGGTGACCTGTTGTTGAGAGTGTATGAACAACATAGTCTATGACTGGGAGGGATGTCTGAGGTCTGCATGTAGTTGGTGATTTATAACAAAAGTTAAGTTTTCTTTTATGTGTGTTTATATGTTTCTTATCGGGTTTATGTTTGCGATATTTTTGTTTGCTAAATTTATACATAATTATGCATGGTTGTGCATGTTATTGTTAGTTTTGCATAATTGTTGCATAAGCATGGCATGATAATTAATAAATGGTAATTATTAGTTATTTTTTGTAGCAATGGTCATGAGATCCCAGGGTGAGGCTTGAATCACCCCGTGCACCTAGAAATAATTGTCGTGTGTGTTGGGAAACAATTCCACGTGCACAAAATGAGAAACAGATGCTGCGCGTGGTACAAGGAGGGTTGCATGTGTAACTTGTTTTTAGGAGATATTTCTGCTATTAGAATTCGTTTAAGAGAAGAAAAATTGTGTGGTGTGCCTCAACTTGGGAATGGGCACGTTACCTTGTGGTTTATGAGCAAATTTTTGGGTCTGTCGGTAACAGGGAAAATTGCATTGTGGTATTAGAGCTCTAGGTTAAACGCCGAACTTGTATGGGCTAGAGATCAACATGAAGTTGGAGAGTCGGGGAATTTTCATGACAGTTGCAATGGTCACGAGTTGTAAATATGGAAGAATCAGCCAGGTGAAGAAAGGATTCACATGCATTAAGCAGAGATGAGGCGCATAAAAATTGGTGCGCAGGGTGGGCGCACTAAATTTTTGAGTTGCACGGTGTAGATTTGGTAATGCACATGAAGTTTTGGTGCATAGGGTGCGCACACTAAATTAGGGCATTGCGCAGTGCAGATCTTGTGGTGCGCGCATAATATTAGTGTGCAGTGCGTGCACGTTAAATATTCACCCCGCGTGGAAGTAGAATTGGTGGTGCACGTTAAATATCCACGCCACACATAAGTAGAATTGGTGGTGCATAGGGAATATTAACACACGACGTGAGCACACTATGCAACAAGATGTTGGCGCGCGATGCAGAAGTTGCACGAACTGAATGTTGGTGCGTTATGTCGAAGTCGCCCACACTGGATGTGGGCGCTTGGTGTGTAAGTCACACACACTAGATGTTATTGCATGGTGTCAAAGTTGTGCACACTGGATGTTGGTGTGTAGTGCGTAAGTTGTGTGCACTAGATATTAGTATGCAGTATTACAATTTGTGTGCACTGAATATTGGTGCATGGCACAAAAATCTATACGCACTAGATATTTATGTGCAACGTAAAAGTTGTGTGCACTGATTATGATTGCACGACGTGTGTGCTACATTTTGGTGTCACATGTATAACACTTGCCCGTGTTGAATATGGGTGCATAATTCATAACTAGTGTGTGTGAAGTCTATTTGGCGATCTATCACAACATAAAACCATTGACTTTCTACGATTTTTTTTGTATTTTGAAAGTCATAAACTTGCGCGACATTTTTGAGTGCCTAAACAACGATTTTAAGAGTTTTAATTTTCAAGACTATAACTGTTGTAGGAACCACATAAAGTGCTTGCAACTTTAATGAAATAACTCGAAGAGAGATTTCCAATGAGCTAAACCATTCACAAAACAAATCTCGTATGAGAAAGTTACAACTGAAACTGGGCAAGGTAAAATTCAGTACCAGTTTACTTCAAAAGGGAATAACTCCTTGCTCAAAAGTCGGTTTTGGGTGCAGGAGAAGTCTATGAAAAGATAATGAACCATAGAGGACATATGAGTTGGAAGAATCTTGTAGCATTTAGTGCAAAAAGGGAAAATAGTCAAAACTTCAACATGCTGTAAGTAGCAGCCTAGATGCTGGATGAAGGTGAAACTTGGTTAGATTGCTCAAAATATGAGCACGAGGAAACCCAATCGGTATTTTATCAAAATTCCAAAATATTGGGTGTTTGGATTTAAGTTCACAAGATGAAGAGTGCATATAAAAGGGACATAATCATGCATAATGTTATAGATTTGTTGAATTTTTGTTTTTAACAAATACTATTACATGCACATTTTGCAAAATTAAGGCAAATATAGAACATGGAAGATGTGAAAAAAAATTACATCCATGAAGATGAGGTCAAGGGCTTGTATGTCAACATGGGTAATGTTGTAACTGAATCAAATGGGCATGAAGAAGGCAAGGAGGAAAGCATGAATTTGGTAGAGACTATAAAAAGTCTACAAAGAGATGTTCAGAGCTATAAAGCTGATAATGAGAGGTTCATGAAATATAAGTAGTAGTAAGATGGCTTCAACATCAAGTTGTTGCAGAGCTTGGACATAATAGAAAATAAAATGGACAAAGAGATATAATCAAACAAGTCAAGGAGTGATAGATCTCATGCTAGAAAAGGATAATATGGAAGTGATGGTAGACACCATCATCACTCACCAAGGCATTCAGTGAGAAGAGCACACATTAATCTAAGCTTATCCCCTATCAAAAAGCATAAGAGGAGGTCTGGGGTAGATGAAATACAAGGAGAAAAGAACAAGATCAAGCCTCCTACCTTTGATGGAAAGCACATGAAAGATGAGAATGCAAAGACTTGGTTATTGGGGACGAGGAAGTATTTTCAATTGCATAATTACCCTTTACAGGCATAAGGAAGAGTTGCAATTTATCATCTAAAGGGAAAAACATCATTGTGGTGGGACCAACTTGTGAAATTACAACACATTGATGAGAAGAAACTCACTTGAAGGCAATTCAAAAAGCATTTTCAAAAGAAATACTTGACCAAGTGCTATTATGATAGGAAGATGAAGGAGTTATTTGAACTCAAGCTTGGGAGTATAACCATGGATGAATATGAGAGGAGATTCATAGAGCTGTTGAGGTATGTTTATTTCATCAAGGATGAATAGGTCAATATTCAAAGGTTCCTGAGTGGGCTTCCATCAATATTCAATGACAAGATACAATATGATGATCCTAAGACATTGAATGAAGTAATATGGAGAGCCAAGTTCCTCTATGATCAACATCAAGGGAGACCCAATTTACAAAAGGTCTGGGAAGACAAAAAGAAAAGAAAAATGGAGCAGAGGAAGAAGGGTAACAAGCCACCATTCTTCAAGAACAATTCTCAGGGGCAACCAACTCAAAATGAACCCAAAATGTCAGATACATTGGGAAAAATGCCAAGGCAACGACCCATTAAATGTTGGGGTTGTGAGGGAGATCACATGTATAGAGATTACCCTCATAGAGGTGCAAAAGTGAGGACTGTTCATAATGTACAACAAGCTGATATAGTTGAGGACATGGGTAGAAGCATGCCAAGGATCTATGCAACCCTAGACAACAAGCAAGCTGAATTTCAATCTCACATGATTGAAGTGGAAGGTAAGATCAATGATCAACCTATTGCTCTTTTGATTGATTCCAGAGCTATTCATAGTTATATAGATCCTAAGTTGATGGAAAGATTTCATTTGCAAAGAAGAAAACTTGGGAAATCTTGGTTGGTTCAGTTAGCTACAGGAGCTAAAAGAAGAATTAATGAGTTGGTTAAGGAATGTCCTATGGACATGACTAGATTGAGCACATAGGTAGATTTGAATATCATACCTTTGGGCTCATTTGATTGCCTGATTGGTATGGATTGGTTAGACAAGCATCATGTTGTCCTAGAATATTATGACAAATCCATTACTTGCTTGAATGCGTAATGGAACTTGAGAACTATTCAAGGTATGCCAAGGGTTGTAACTATCAGAGAAATTTCAGCCTTACAACTGAAGAAATTCTTCAAAAAAGGATGCCAGATATTCACAATAGATATCGAGGAGACACCTAAAGATAAAGTGCCAAGCATTGAAGACTAGCAGTCCTAAAATTATTTGAGGATGTATTAGATAAATATTGAGGTTGTCACCCAAGAGAGATATTGACTTCTCTATTAATTTTATGCCTAAAGGAACCCCAATGTCCAAGATTCCTTATAGGATGAGTACACTAGAGCTTAGGGAATTGCAAATGCAACTTGAAGAGATTTTTAAGAAGGGGTATATATGCCCAAGTGTGTCACCTTGGGGTTTCCCAGTACTATTTGTGAAAAAGAAGGATGGTACCTTGAGGTTGTGCATTGATTTCATGCAGTCGAACAAGGTGGTTGTGAAGAACAAGTATCATTTTCCAAGGATAGATGATATTTTTTATCATCTGAAAGATGCAAAGTTATTCTCCAAGATTTACCTCAGGTTAGGCTACCATCAGGTGAGGATTAAAGAGGAGGATATCAACAAGACAACATTTGGAACAAGGTATGGCCATTATGAGTTTACAGTGGTGATACTTGGGTTGTCAAATGCACCAGTTATCTTTCTGTGCTTGACGATTGGAATTTTCAAAAATTACTTGGATAAGTTTTTCATTGTCATCTTGGATGCAATACTTATCTACTCTAAGTCTGAAGAGGAGCATGATCAACACTTTAGAATGGTACTACAAGTGTTGAGGGAACATCAATTGTATGCAAAGTTGAGAAAGTGATCATTTTATCATATGAAAATTCATTATTTGGGCCATATCATTTCAGAGGAGGGGATATCATTGAACCCCAAAAAAATAAAATCCATTGAAGGATGACCAACACCAAAGAATGTCTTAGAGGTGAGGTCATTCATGTGACTTCCAGGTTACTACAAAATATTTATTGAAGGCTTCTCGAGAATTGCACACCCAATCACTTCTTTGCAAAAGAAGGGTGTGGAGTTTGAGTGGACTCCTAAATGTGAAGAAATATTTCAACACTTTAAGGATTTGTTGACAAGTGCACAATATTGAAGGTTTCTAATACAAATGAAGATTTCATTGTGTGCATTGATGCATGCAAGGAAGGACTTGGAGGAGTCCTTATCCAAAATAGGTATGTGATATGCTATGAGTCAAAGAAGTTAAAATAACATGAGAGACACTATGCCACTCATGATTTGGAATTGGTGGCCATAGTACATGCCTTAAATATGTGAAGGCATTATCTTATGGGAAAATGATTTGAGTTGAGAACAGACCATAGTGGTTTGAAATATTTGTTTGGACAACCACCTCTGAATGCTAGGAAATCATATGGTTGAAATTTCTTAGTGAGTATGACTTTGATATAAAGAATATCAAAGGCAAGGAGAAAACGGTGGCTGATGCACTCAGTAGGAGGGTGCACGAGATGCATGCTACAACCACTAGCATGTACAAACATTATTTAAATGACATAATTTTCGAAGCTACAAAATTAGGTCAACACTATGTGCAAACAACAAAAAAATTACAACAAGGTAATTTGCAACAAAATACTAAAGATTATGAGCTAAGAGACGATGGAATCCTCATGTACAGGGGCAGAGTACTTGTGCCCAAATCTTAGGAGATGAAAAATATGGTGCTAAGAGAGATGCATGATGTACGTTATGTTGGGCACCCAAGGTACCATAAAACAATTGCAGTTGTCAGGGGCCAATATTTTTGTCCAGGTGTGAAGAAAGAGGTGGTAGAGTATATTGCTAGATGTCTTGAATGTCAGAAGGTAAACGCTGAGTACAAACACCCAACCGGTTTGCTATAGCCATTTCCCATTCCTGAGTGGAAATGAGAAGTGGTGACAATTGATTTCATCACCAAGCTGCCCAAAACAACAAGACAACATGATTCCATCATGGCGGTGGTGGATAAGATTACTAAAGTTGCCCATTTTATTATGGTGAAGTTAACTTACAAGGCAACTAACATTGCAGAGATTTATATGAGATAAATTTCTAGGCTACATGGTGTGCCTAAGGAAATTGCTTCCGACAAAGATCCCAAGTTCACATCCAACTTCTGGAAGGGATTATTCAAAGGATTTGGGACAAATTTGAGTTTTAGCACAACATATCATCCATATTTAGATGGGAAAACATAGAGGGTCAATCAGGGGATTGAGGATATGATGAGGATGTATGTGATGGATAAACCATCAAAATGGGAAGATTATTTACATCTACTTGATTTTGCATATAATAATGGGTATCAGACATCTTTGAAGATGAGACCATTTGAAGCATTATATGGCAGAAAATGCAACACACTAGTAAGTTGGGACAACCCAACAAACAGATCAATGGTTGGGCCATAATTGCTCAGAGATATGGAAGAGCAGATGGTGAAAATAAAGAAGAATTTAAAGGCTTCTCAAGATAGGTAGAAAGTTATGCAGAAAAAGGCATAACACATAAAGATTTTAAAGTGGGTGAACATGTCTTCTTAAAAGTGAAGGATAATAAGAGTTCACTAAAATTGGGGAGCCGTCCAAATTTGGCAACAAGATATTGTGGATCATTTGAGATCCTTGAAAGGATTGGTCCTATTGCATACATGCTTGCACTACCCGCATCCATGTGCATTCATAATGTGTTTCATGTATCTTTGCTTAAAAAGTATGTGCCTGATGCTAATCATGTAATTGATTGGAACGTGATTCAAGTGGAGACAGAAGGCAACTTTTGAGTTTATTTGGTGTGCGTATTAGACCAGAAAGTCAAGCTACTCAGGAATTGAGCAATAGGATTGGTAAAGGTCCAGTGGACCTGTTACCTCCTAAGGACACAACCTGGGAACATGAGGAAGCCATGCAGGAAGAATACTTTCATATTTTTATAGATTTGTGATTGTACATGTGTATATAGTGCACCGAGGACAGTGCATAAATAAGGGGGAGGGGAATGTAATACCCCTAGGATGAACCCCAAGTTTTAAAAGTACATATGTTTTATAGGCCAGTGAGACGAGATGTTTTGGGGTAGAGTGCCTATACACACACACACACATTTTAAGGATAGAGTTCATGTGTGATTTATGCCAACAAGCTTAAATAAATGTATTATGTAATCACACTTGTTTTTATTAATAAAATACATCACTGTTGCAGACCAAGTCAGACGAAAGAGTATGGGGGGCTAGGACTCCACAAGAGGGAAAGGGGGCTAAGTAAAAGGGGCTAAGTCATAGGGGCTTAAGCCAAGGAATAAAATAATATTATTCCTAAGTCATAATCTTTATGATATAATTTTATCATAAGTTCCCAAGTGAGAGGAACAAATTACCAAGTGGAGCCAAAGGCATTTCCTGGAGTGACAAGTGTCAAGATAGGAACATGCAATATGATGTGGGGAACTTAGTGTATTTTCCATTATTCATCATTCTTAGCATCATTCACTCATTCTTGCATCCATCACCTGTACCTTGGTTGGGGAGTGTGAGAAGAAACTGAAGTTGACTATTACCCAATTAATCCTTGGTGGTTTGGGTTGAAGAAGCATGTTGTCAGGTATGTGGAGCATTCTCTCTAGGTGAGGGAGTTACTGGGAATAGTTTTCCTGTGTGTGGGATAATGGGTGTTGTAACTCCTTGAGCAACCATGTGTTCCAAGTGATATAGATCTTTGAGAATTCATAGTCGGCTTGTTGCTAAAGCCCAAGAAGGGAAGTGGGACAACCCGAAGGATTGTTGAATAAAGAAGGGGGTACATTTCCTTGGGTGGGACAAGCTGTGGGGAATGAGAGGCTGTGAGCTGGGAGCTATTGCTAGAGTGTATTGTTGAGCATGTTCTTTATTGAGCTATTGTCAGACCTTAGTTGGCTTAGGATCCTTTTCCCCGGTGGAGTCATAGCCCCAACTTAGAGGTGACATGTTGTTGAGACAATATGAACAACATAGTATACAACTGGGAGGAACGTCCGAGGTTTGCACACAGTTGGTGATTTGTAACAAAATATAAGTGCTCTTTTATGTGTGTTTATATGTTACTTATCGTGTTTATGTTTGTGATATTTATGTTTGCTGAATTTGTATGTAATTATCCATGGCTGTGCATGTTATTGTTAGTTTTTCATAATTGTTGCATATGCAGGGCATGATAGTTAATAAATTTTAACTATTAGTTAATTTTCATAGAAATGGTCATGATATCCTAGCATGAGGCTTGAATCGCCGTGTGCACCCAAAAATAATTGTCGTGTGCACTAGGAAGCAATTCTGCCCGCACAAATGAGAAACAAATGTCGTGCGCGACACAAGGAGGGTTGTGCATGCAAATTATTTTTAGGAGATATTTCCACTGTTAGAATTGGTCTTAGAGAAGAAAAATTGTGTGGCGCGACTCAGTTTGGGATTGGGCATGTTAAATTGCGGTTTCTGAGCAGATTTTCGGGTTTGCGGGTAACGAGGAATGTTACACCATGTGCAAAAACTCTATAGGATCATCTCTACATAACCTTTTTTCCATGTGCCTTTTTGCTCTAGTATTTTGTTAAACATCATTGCCTATGTTTTGTGGGAAGCCTAGAGAAACAAGATCCCCTCCTTATATTCTTACCTTTGCATGGATATAACTTTGCATGCATACAACTTTCCAATTCATTGATAATATGGCTTCAACTAGACTAGTAAGAAGGTTATAATAATGGGTTTGCTACAATTAAACCTACAACTTGAGCACTTAACTAAAATATAAAAGCCATTAAAATAAACCATTTCTTTGTTAATGATCCATTTCACATCACACCTCGCCAATGGTAGCATTTTGGTCACCAAATGCTTAACAATGGAGAAAATGGAAGTACATAGCCTCCACTTGTTTCCCTATGCCCACTATTCCATTAGATATGAAGGTTTTGCTTATGGTATGTCTCAATCAATCGTTCAATTTGACTTTATTTTACTATTACCAAGGATATTTAATCTCTCCCTATATGTGCTTTGATGAGGTTTTCTTACAACCTTTAACTAAACAATATTTGTTTTCATCCCATTAGAAGCTTGCATCCATATCTCATAATTAGAGATTTCCAAACATCACTTCACATGCATTAAGATGTGCTACATCACATTCTACTTCACTCGGATAATCAATATTAATGGCAAACCAAATTTTACAGATTCTAGTGATTCTCATGGTAGATTTATCTTGTAAACATCCCAATGAACATGGTTGCTCCGATTCATAAGTATCTAGACTAAGCTCTCCAACTAAGGTTCTAGAAATCAAATTGGATTGTAAACAACTATTAAACATATCATTTACCTTGTAGTTCTTCACTTGAGCTTTGATTTGAAATAATGTTCTTCTATCTCCACTTTTCCTTGGTTGTTGTAGTGTGGTGTAGACCAAGTTTTCATTCATATCAAAGATGTTGTCTACCACTATCTCTTTGGTAGATGTCATTCCTCCTTTTATAGACTTGTACAATTTTGAATGCAGTTTCTGATGAAGCTTCCAACACTTATCATTCATGTGCCCATCTACATCACAATGTTTGCAATGATTCTTGGGGTCTTTTATTTTCTAGGTTGTGGATGGAATCTTCTTAGCTTTATTTTTGTTTGTACTTCTTGGCCCCTTTGTTCTTTCCCCTTCTTAAAGTCTAGTTTGATGTAAAGAGATTTCTTGCTTGCCTCATCTATGATTTTTCACATTCAATAGATACACTTTCCTTCAGATATGGTTGAATAGGCCTATAAGGTGTTTCACTACTACCCCAAGTTCTTCTAAAGAGATAACCCAACATGATGGCTTACTTCTAGAATTCTAGTATGCATTCTTTTACACTTTGTCCTTGTTCTTTCCATGGGTATTGGCACTTCATGAGTTGTTCCTTTTCATAGATTCTAGGATAGAAACGTGATTTCAATAATTCCTTGAATTTCTTCCATTTTGTAACCTGTTGTGGCAAACAACCCCCCCTTTATTTTCTTCTATGGTTGATTGAAAATTAGGGTCCCTTTTTATTTTAATGTCGTCTCTCACTTTATTTTCGTTTGAATTTGTCTTATTTGATTGGTTTTCTTATGAAATGGTTTGTTTTCTTCTCACTGGACATTCATACATCATCACAAATTGATTAATGTTAAGGATGTTCCTAATGTTAATTCCTTGTGTTTACTTTAATTTCGAGTATAGTTAATATTTCAAATTTCATGATTTTAAGCATGAAATTTAAAATATGATTATGAGGAATATTTTTATATCATTTTATCAACAATTGAGTCATTATTAATTATTTTGGAGTTAATTTCCTCAAATTTGAATAAAATCCTCAATTTCAAAACATAATGTCCAATTAAGTTATACATTTATGCTTTATCTAGAAGGTGTGATATCAATCAAATTTGATCTTATTAATTTTGGTTAATTAAGATTTGGAGATCTTGTAGTTCATCTTTTAATAGATTTTTAATTTAATTTCTTTTTGTTACAAGTGTCTATGATAGATCTACAATTCAACTTCAATTTTCAAATATATCTTTCAGTTGAGATTTTTCATCTCTACAAGGCATAATGCTTGGGCAAGATCAAATTGAAAATTCGCATCAGTTTCAGTAGGCAATCTTCCATTCTTCTTTCTGAACAAACGGTGAGGAATATCTTCAAACGATTGAAAAAACACTTCCAAAATGGGTCTATTTACTTAACCTCCAAAGTATTTCCTCAAAAAGTGAATAGATTGGGAGAAATCATGATCATAGTGACATAGATTTTCCCAGATTGGAAACACATCAATCTTCAAGAGGTGATCTTGCAGATTCAATCCTGTCCAAATGGTGAAGAATTGGAGGAAACAGTTTGAAGCCCATTTCTACAACATGCCTCTTTACTTATAATATAGAGGATTTGCTCATAAAGTGAAGATATTTGGAGAAATCATGATCTTAGTGAGTCAGATTAGATTTCAGTTTAGTTTCAGGAGGATAACTTCAAACCTAGATTCTGAGAAAAACAAGAGGAATCCAGAGAAACGGTTGAAAAAACACTTCATAAACAAGGTCAATTACTTTTTATTAAAAGGATTTTCCTAGAAAATCAACCATTTGGGAGAAATATTATCAGGAAGGAGGTAGACCAGATTTGTTGTTATGCCAACTCATAGGAAGAAATTTTGCAGGTCGATTTCTGGGCGATTAATGATGAATCTCTTGAAACGGTTGAAAACCAACCTCAGAAACAAGAATTTTTATCTTATCCTGAAAGGATTTGCGAAGAGGTTAAACCGTTTGGAAGATATTATGCATTTTTTGGGCTGGTTCTGTCCCGAATTAACATTTTGCAAATTCTATCGCTGATTCTGTTCCGAATTCTTTAGCTGATTGTTAAGCAAGTTTTGGTGGAATCAAGGGGGATTCGACTTGTAGGAAAAATGAAGGTATAAATCTATGTTTATTCATGTGTAAAAAGGGTTCCATATCTGAAACTGGAGAGGATTGTATGACAACTTTTGGAGCTAACATGGTTAGTTTTGGCCATCAACATAACCATCAGCTTCTTGCCTAGACTTAAATCACCTTCATAACTCTCCCACCAAAACAGAGCATGTCCAAACATTTTCAATCGAGCAAAATAAATCATTTTAGTTTCTTTTATCTGATAAAGGAAAAAATAGACCTTTGTTTGTCTCAACTAGCTAATGAGTTTCTAATTATTAAATTGACCTTCATATGTTGGTATTTCAAGTTTTTCTTCAACCTTGAATGGAGTATTTGAGGATGAAGGAAGAGAGTCAATATTACCTGAATTGTCATTTTTTTCATCATTGGATTGTTCAAAATTTCTTCCTACATAGTTATCTTCATCCTTCACTACCAATAGTTGTGTTGACATCTCGATCAATAAAATGATGTTATGCACTAGTCAAGTAAATTGTCTTTAGGATCTTCCTTGGGTTGTTCCTCATTAGAAGTTCCCATAATTTTTGGTTGTCTACGTAGTAATGGCTCTCCATTCTCCCAATATCCATTATAGGTGTTTACCATACAGGTTTTTCACCAAGTGTTTTCGAACTTGGGTTGTCATACCAATATGATCTATAATCCCTTTTCTTTTTTCCAAGTTACAAATCCCAAGGAAAACCCTTGAGTACTTCCCCTCATTTCCAGGATGGTACCCACGGTAAACCCTAGATTATTTAGGGCACAAGGCCAACCAACAACAAGGCTCGAAGCCATTACATCAATATATACTCATTATGAGCTTAATATGTCACTTGTGGGAATTGAACTTGGGTGGGGAGGATAATAATCATTCTTCCCAACCACCCGAGCTAAACACAATTGACATGATTTGTAATCATTTGGCTTATGCCCGAGCCGATTCACCAACACAGACCTTAATTAAAGTCGTATAAATAAATTGTTTATCTATGTTGATTTCTACTTCATTGTGTATTAATTCTAATCATGTAATAGTTGCAAATTGTAATTAAATGTAGAAAATAATGTTGTTGAAATCAATCATAAAGACAATAATATCACAAAGATTTTGTCTTGAAACCCATTTTGGGAAAACCAACAAAAAATGGCCTTTTTTTTTTTCTCTTTTGTGCTCCAAATTATTACAAAATTGAGCTTTACACTCTCTAATAGAGAATTTTTGCAATCTTACTCCTAGGTCATGTGTTGTAGATTGTTGTTTTAGCTCAAAGACAATTTTTATTCCCCATGGATAAGCTCAAAATATATTTTTTTCCTTTTTATTTAGGAGTAGATTTCCTTCCTCTATGTCCTCATTCTTTCCGTTGTTGTAGCCTCAATTTTCCATGCTTTCCAGCTTCTTAATGCCAAGTATGTCAAACCCCTGGTACATCCTCCTTTGGCCTCTTTATTACCTCCTCCAACAATTGGTTTCTCTAGGGAGGCCAAGAGACCCCTGTCTAGAATCCATTTCCAATATTCCTACATCCATCACAACTAGTTCCTCCCCAATATCATAACTATCTCCTCCAAATTTACCAAAAATAGAACATTACAAATATTTTTCTTTAGGGTTAATGTGGCCCATGTGGATGCCACATGACATGCTTTTATTCCTTTGAATGTACATGTGTCACAATCTTGCATGGTCATGTCACCTACTAGGTAGGATGGGGTCTTCTTGTTACTCATTGGCATGGTCCACCAGAGTGATTTTATTCTTTATATGAAAGCCTCTCTCTTTTGTGTGCTTTCTTTGTTTTGACATTGAGTAGGGTGCACAAAGATAATCTCCACCTCCTTTCCGTATCAACTACCACATTTTTTCATATACACACACTCCTTAGTCTTTTCTTGGATTTTGTTATGCATAGTGCTAGGTGTAGAGCTAAGGCTTCCACTCTACCTTTGCCACACCTATGCATGCACCTTAGGTTTGTGTGGGGAAAAAAGGAAATAATGCCTATGGTTGACTTCATCACATCCTCTAGATGTGAAACCTCTACACACCCATGTTCACATAGTCTTTGTGATGCATGCCTTTTTTTCTTAGCCTTTTGTTAAACTTTGTTGCCTAGATACACTTTGTGTGGAGCATGGAGCAAGAAGCTCTCCTATTTCTATCCTTACTTCCACATGTATAAAAATTTCAAAGGAATTGATAATAGGGCTTCAAGTAGACTTGTAAGAATATTTTAACAAAGGGGTTGCAACCTACAACTTGAGAACTTAACCTGAAACATAAAATACATTAGAACAAACTATTTTTCGTAAATAATCCATTTTGGATAAATAAACCTTCTCATAATACACCTACACACAATGACAACAAATAAGACAATTCTACAATTCTCCAACAAGATTAGTAAACCAAATTACTAGTGTAAAATCCAATGGAAACATATGCAAACCATTTGAAAAAGATTTTGGGGGAAGAGGCAAAATACTTTACATTAACATCAATTGAAAGAACAAGATAGAAAACTTGAAGATTTCACCTTTAGGGAGTGATGGAGATGGCCTCCAAGCTCTCACTTTGGGGGGTTCTATCCTCTTTAGGAATCTCTCACTAAATCATAAATGATTTGAGCAACATTTACTCTTATGAAAGTTACAATTGAGGGGAAATCTAGACACCACAACCACTCATGAAGCACAATGAAATGGATTGAAGCATGTGGTCTTAACAATATATGTCTAAAATCTAGCATCATAACCTTACTTGCATTGCACTTGTGAAAATGGAGGATGGAAGCCTTCGTTTATAGAGTTTCATGGAGGAAGAAATAGAGGGATATGAAACTCCATGTTAGATAGTGGTTCGTGTGATTACATTTAATCCTGGTATGGGCAAGGGATGGCTAAGGTGATCCACCTTGACAATGTCCCTTTACCAACCAAGTAGCCAAAATGACAATGATAGTCAATGGGCCACATAATTTAATGCATAAATGGTGAAATAGGGACTAGGTGGGTGTTGAAGGATTTCCCACACAACTATGTGCCAAATGGTTTGAAGGGTCACCTAGTTCTCCCTTTTGGTCTATTGAAAAGTTGACTTTGATATTCCATGAATAATTATCCTTTTATTTGTATTTTTGTGCTGTTGTATGGTGGTTAATATTTATTTGTAATGTATTTGGTGTAATCACTTAAGTGTCACAAGTGGATGAAAATAACACAATAATAGTCATGATCAATTGTTTGCTTGAAAACTATGATAATGATTAGATCCCTATGGTTGGAGCTTAAGCTAAATTTTGGGATGGAAAACCCCAATACAATCATTCTAGATAGATTTCATGGTTTGATTACATTGTTTAGATCAAACTTACTCTCCAATCCCCTCATGCATAGTGGTTAAGATGGAATTCGAACATACCAAATCCTTCACCAATGATCTGAAAGAGGATCATGAATAAAATGAAATGGTTTTTTGACAAGTTACTATAGGTTTAGGTTACAAGTTTAATGTAAAGTGCTAAAACCAAATTTGCATTTTTGACATAACAATAACATATGAAGTTGGATGAAGATGAGATTTGGATTGTGGTGAGATGGAACATATGTGCATGTGCTTACAAAAATTTGGCATTATATTCATCCATTTACTCCTTAAAAATGTGAAATGGTTGAAGATATAATTCAACCATAACTCAAAGATTTGGTGCCTATTTGACAGTAGAAAGTTTGTAGCTATCTCCACTTATCCACCAAATTTCAGCAAAAAAATTGGTCATTTAGTCTCCAAAAACACCAAAACATGGTCAAAATTATGGGGATTTTGGAGAAAAGAAAGGTTTGAAACTCTACCATCTTAAAAAATGCATAAAATGCAAGAGAATTTAAGAGATGAGGAAGAATTGAATTTGAAACCAAGAAATAGGTAGCGTGAAGGTGTGTAATGTCCCTTTCCAAATAGGAGCTCCAGAGAGGAGGCTTATTAATCTAAACTGCCCCGTTAGACTATAGCCAAGGCCAAAAAGAGGGGTAAACAGGGCTACTAGAGGTCACTCCAGTCGAAGGTGTTATGTTCAGAAAGTGACATCGAGCTAAAAGTGGATAAAAGTGATTTTAAATAATTAAGAGCTAAAAATAGAATATACAAGTTGAAATTAGAAGTCAACAATAAATTAGGGTTTCAACAATGAATTAGGGATTAGGAAATCTATAAGAGAAGGGTCAGCGACCTAATTGGGCATGATGCAGATTATGACTTGTTAGTAAGAAGTAAGGCACATCTCAAGAGAGATAGTTCAGTGGATTCCAGGAGGAAGACACTAGTTGGCTGATTTTGGTGTTGAGAGACACACCCTAGTCATCGGGGAGATCACGCAGGTATTCCATCATTCTTCAGCAGCAGTGACGCAGGGTCCCGCAGCAAAGGCACACTTATTCAAGGTGAGGGCACAACTTCGGAGGAGGTTCAATGAATCAACTCTCCCCACACAGGGAGAGTTCAGAGATTCCACTCCGACCCATTTCGAGAAGAAGGCAAGGCACATCTTTCGCCTAGTTTCTCGTCCGGTTTCGACTGTGGAATCGCTAGGGCGCGTTTTCCCCAAAAGGGAGAGGCTCATCATTTAATTGCTTTTGTATTCCGGCGAAGATCCCTTTTTTCTTCGATCTAGTCAAGTGATTCATTGTAATTATATTCGACATTTTGTACTCCAAGGAGATTTCATAATATGATTTTGCCGTATTTTGTCTCCATTATTATTATTTGAATGCTCACTTGTCTGTTGTAAACAACTAATCCTACACACATTAACAACATTTCCTATACTAGCCAAGTCAGGAACATTACAGTGGTATAAGAGCTTTAGTCCTGCCAGCCTGTGACTAAAGATGATGAGTGCAACAAAAGACCCAGATGGCCATGAGCAAGAAGGGGACAAATATGTCACTTATGACAAGCGCAAGGAAAGAGGGTTGAGGCATGAATTTCCTCTTTTCCATCCCAGCTCAGAGGAAGAGGAAGAGGCACACAGGGAAGTAGAGCGTGAGGCTGAGCATGAGGAAGAAAGGACTCTAGGAGACATATATGAGTGACCAGAGGGCCGTGGCAAGACCCCCATGGAGCCAGAGGCAGCCTTCATGAAGGTTATCCGCGATATAGTATCTAGTCAGTGGGCCATGACTAAATCCTTGGCACAGGTGGCTGATAGACTGGCTATAGGGGGCACCCTAGACACACAAGCCCCACATGCAACACAGAGGAACTCGGGGGTAGGTAGTAGACCCAGTCTCCTACTTGCGCATACACCCCTTCGAGTAGGATTCCTAGACCTTTGTTTCTTAGTTTCCAGAGAGCACCCCCACTAGCAGCACAACTACTGATGGCACAGAGGCTGCCCACTCATGTAGAGGACATTGTAGAGTACAGGAGGGAGTATGCAACATTGGGCTGTGACTTCCATCAGAACATGACCCTAGTCGATTATTGTGAACTTAGACTCAGGAACTGCCCCAGAGAGCTACAGAGAGGAGGACCGCAACAACATCAGGGGAATAACATTGAGTTCATCCGGAAAGTTGGTAAGCTCACCATACCTTCTTTCGACGGATCATCCAAATGCACTGCCAGAGCTTGGGTACATAAGTTAGACACATACTACAAGCTCAACCAGATGACCGAGACAAAGGCCATCAATTTCGCTACCTTACACTTGGAGGGTGAGGCACACGAGTGGTGACACCATGGATTGGTGACATTGGGTCATAGTCGCATCACCTCCTATAGGGAGTTCACAGAGAGACTCATGGACATGTTTGACAGGAGGGATCTTGAGATCCACTTCAGGGATCTAGCCTAGTTGAGACAAACTAGCACATCAGAGGCGTTCATCATGGAGTTTCAAGGGGTAGCCATGGAAATGACAAATATATCAGAGCCCAAGATGATTATGCTATTCACAGAGGGGCTCACAGAGCCTTTGAGAGGATGGGTGAAGGCATACAAGCCACCCACCTTACAGGATTCCATCCTACGCACTTGAGATTTGGCAGACTCAATGCCAAAGACTAAACCCTTTTCCAAACCCTTCGTACCCCAGAAGGATCGAGACAGGAAGCCATTCCAGAAAGAATGGAAGGGAAAGGAGAAGATGGATGATGAGACGAGGTGAGAGCTTATGAAGAAGAATCTTTTCTTCAACTGCAGAGACCCTTGGGTCCCATGTCTCAGGTGCATGGGCAAGGGAGAGATTCATTATATTTAGGTGGTAACATACAGTGTGGACAGTGAGGAGGAGGAGCACGATAGTGGATCCACTAGCTCAGAGGAGGAGTCAACACAGACAGAGGAGAACCCTACCCATAAACCACCGACACCATTAGGAGCCCACCCTCCGGTAGTTCCACAACTGCCTGAGCAGGCTAACAAACAAAAACTAGCAAAGGGGGGACTCTTTCTAGTGTTCCCAGGTATGATACCCTCCGGATTAGAGGGACTATTCAAGGGAAATGAACAATCACCCTGATAGATGGTGGGGCCACCCATAAATTCATTGACGCTTCACTGGTATCGAGATAGACACTTCAGACATAGGAGTTTGAGGGGTTTGATGTTGCAGTAGCGGATGGCCACACAGTGGAATGTATAGATAGAGTTCCAGACTTGGAGATAAAGTTAGGAAACTACATAGTGAGAGACACATTTTATGTAGTTGACCTATCTGACACAGATGTGGTGCTAGGAGTTTAGTGGATGATTACCTTGGGAAAAATCACCACCAATTACCAAACCTTGGAGATGGGTTTCAGAGACCATGAGGGGAAGAAGGTTGTTCTGAGAGGTATGTCGACAGGATCACCCAGGACAGTTTCAGCCAAGAGGATGGAGAGGATCTTTAGACATAGGGAGGTAACATATGCCGCAGAGTGCTTGATCACTACACAGAAGGATTCAAAGGGCCGACAATATTATCACACAGAGATCAAGAATTTTTTGGGATGACATCAATAAGTTTTTGGATCGATTCCACCAGGGAGACCACCTGATAGGGGGTTTGAACACACCATTGAGTTGGAGGATGGGGCCAAACCTATGATCACACCCACCTATCTTCATCCTAGGAGGTTCAAGGATGAGATAGAGAAGGCAATTAAGGAATTGATAGGGATGGGACACATCAGACCAAGCAACAACCCATTCACTTCTTCAGTTGTCTTAGTTCTGAAGAAGGATGGCCCCATGAGGATGTGCATTGATTACTGGGCCTTGACCAATAAGACCATCAAGAACTGGTATCCTATTCCACGCATTGACGAATTAATGGATGAATTGCATGGGGTAGTTTTCTTCTCAAAGATTGATTTACGCTCTGGCTATCATCAGATCAACATCCAAGAACAAGACATAGAGAAGACAACATTTCGATGTCACTTTGGAAATTTTGAGTTCCTGGCTATGCCATTTGAGCTAACCAATGCACCCTCTACATTCCAGTCTTGCATGAACCACAGATTCAGGGATCAGCTGAGGAAATCAGTCTTGGTTTTCTTTGATGACATCTTGGTCTATAGCAAGACATGGCAAGAGCATATGAAGCACCTGGATGAGGTATTGAGCATCATGGAGGCACAATTATTATATGCCAAAGAGTCCAAGTGTGAGTTCGATATGTCAGAGTTTCTTTACTTGGGCCACATCATTAGTGCAAAGGGGATACGGGTGCACTAGGAGAAGATCAAGGCCATTTTGGATTGGCCAATGCCCAGGAACGTGATAGAGTTGAGGAGATTATTCGGGCTGTGCAACTATTACAAGAGGTTCGTTTGGGTTTTTTATCAGCTTGGAGTACCGCTGACGGATATTACCAAGCATGGGGCTGTCATCTGGACCGAGGAGTCACATAAATCCTTTGACCACATTAAGGAAGTCATGGGCACTTGTCCAGTGTTGGCATTACCATATTTCACCTTGCCATTTGTACTAGAGTGTGACGCATATGACGAGGGTATCGGGGCAGTTTTGATGCAGGGAGGACACCCCATTGTATTCGAGAGCAGGAAGCTCAGTCAACCTGAGAGGTTGTACTCCATTTATGACAAGGAAATGCTGGCAATCATGCATGCCTTGACCAAATTCAGGCGATATTTGGTGGGAAACAAATTCATGGTCAAGACAAATCACAACAACTTGAAGTATTTTCTTGAGCAGAAGGACCTCAGTGAGCGCCAGCAGAAATGGGTGATGAAGGTATAGGAATTCAACTTCGACATAGAGTATTTCAAGGGGAATAAGAACATTGTGGCCGATGCACTATCGAGGAGACCTGCGACATGTTCTTTGATGGAGATTTTAGCAGATTGGAAATCCCACTTGTTAGTGGAATATTCCAAGAACAAATTCACTTGTGAGATTATGGATGGGAAGATACATGATGACAATTATAGGGTCATTTAAGATGTCATATTCTACAAGGACATAGTCTACTTGGTGCCAGATTCAAGGATAAAGAAGAAGATCCTCACAGTAGTTCATGATTCATCGCTAACAGGCCATCAGGGGTTTTTCAAAACCTACAGACAGATCAAGGAGAGGTTCTCATGGAAGGGCCTCAAACATGATGTTATGAGACATGTCAGTGAGTGTGTGACTTGCCAGCAGAACAAGTCAGAGCATGCTCTTCTAGCAATGCTACTTCAACCACTCCCAATTCCAGAGCAGAAATGGGAGAGTATTTCGATGGAATTCATCAAGGCCTACCCAAGGTCCAGGATAAGGACTGTATCTATGTATTGGTTGATAGATTGACCAAGTTTTCTCACTTCTATTCCATATCGACAGAGTACAACGCAGTTTAGGTAGCTGAGATATTCTTCAGGGAGGTCTTCGGACTTCATGGGTTACCGAGGAACATCATCAATGACTGGGACAATTGGTTCATAGGGAATTTCTGGAGAGAGTTGTTTCGGTTGGTAGGGACAGAGCTAACACCTAGCACCAGCTATCACCCAAAAATAGATGGGCAAACTGATATTGCCAACAAGTGGGTTGAAGGATATTTGAGGAACTAGGTAGGTGGAAAACAGAGAACATGGGTAAAGTGGCTTCATTTAGGAGAGCATTGCTACAACACCACTTTGCACATGTCTATTGGTATGACACCCTTCCGAGCATTGTATGGATATGATGCTCCCACTTTGGTAGAATGGGTTTTCGAGGAGAGCAGGGCTCCCAAGGCCAAGTATTGGATCGTAGAGATTAAGGAGATTCTCAAGTTGTTGAAAGAGAACCTACAGACGACACAAAACCGACAAAATATGAGTGTGGATAGGCACAGGATAGAACACAACTTTGAGGTTGGGGATTTGGTTTTCTTGAGACTCCAACCCTAGAGACAGTCATCTTTGAAGAAGAGTGGGGCCAAGAAGCTCAAGCCCATATTTTATGGGCCTTACAGGATCATGCACCGAGTAGGTGAGGTTG
>SNQJ01S0079442.1:79934-90444 GCA_010110895.2 Picea sitchensis | reverse complement strand
CTTGGTCTATAGCAAGACATGGCAAGAACATATGAAGCACCTGGATGAGGTATTGAGCATCATGGAGGCACAATTATTATATGCCAAAGAGTCCAAGTGTGAGTTCGATATGTCAGAGTTTCTTTACTTGGGCCACATCATTAGTGCAAAGGGGATACAGGTGCACTAGGAGAAGATCAAGGCCATTTTGGATTGGCCAATGCCCAGGAACGTGACAGAGTTGAGGAGATTATTCGGGCTGTGCAACTATTACAGGAGGTTCGTTTGGGTTTTTTATCAGCTTGGAGTACCGCTGACGGATATTACCAAGCATGGGGCTGTCATCTGGACCGAGGAGTCACATAAATCCTTTGACCACATTAAGGAAGTCATGGGCACTTGTCCAGTGTTGGCATTACCATATTTCACCTTGCCATTTGTACTAGAGTGTGACGCATATGACGAGGGTATCGGGGCAGTTTTGATGCAGGGAGGACACCCCATTGTATTCAAGAGCAGGAAGCTCAGTCAACCTGAGAGGTTGTACTCCATTTATGACAAGGAAATGCTGGCAATCATGCATGCCTTGACCAAATTCAGGCGATATTTGGTGGGAAACAAATTCATGGTCAAGACAAATCACAACAAATTGAAGTATTTTCTTGAGCAGAAGGACCTCAGTGAGCGCCAGCAGAAATGGGTGATGAAGGTATAGGAATTCAACTTCGACATAGAGTATTTCAAGGGGAAGAAGAACATTGTGGCCGATGCACTATCGAGGAGACCTGCGACATGTTCTTTGATGGAGATTTTAGCAGATTGGAAATCCCACTTGTTAATGGAATATTCCAAGAACAAATTCGCTTGTGAGATTATGGATGGGAAGATACATGATGGCAATTATAGGGTCATTTAAGATGTCATATTCTACAAGGACATAGTCTACTTGGTGCCAGATTCAAGGATCAAGAAGAAGATCCTCACAGTAGTTCATGATTCATCGCTAACAGGCCATCAGGGGTTTTTCAAAACCTACAGACAGATCAAGGAGAGGTTCTCATGGAAGGGCCTCAAACATGATGTTATGAGACATGTCAGTGAGTGTGTGACTTGCCATCAGAACAAGTCAGAGCATGCTCTTCTAGCAATGCTACTTCAACCACTCCCAATTCCAGAGCAGAAATGGGAGAGTATTTCGATGGAATTCATCAAGGCCTACCCAAGGTCCAGGATAAGGACTGTATCTATGTATTGGTTGACAGATTGACCAAGTTTTCTCACTTCTATTCCATACCGACAGAGTACAACGCAGTTTAGGTAGCTGAGATATTCTTCAGGGAGGTCTTCGGACTTCATGGGTTACCGAGGAACATCATCAATGACTGGGACAATTGGTTCATAGGGAATTTCTGGAGAGAGTTGTTTCGGTTGGTAGGGACAGAGCTAACACCTAGCACCAACTATCACCCAAAAATAGATGGGCAAACTGATATTGTCAACAAGTGGGTTGAAGGATATTTGAGGAACTAGGTAGGTGGAAAATAGAGAACATGGGTAAAGTGGCTTCATTTAGGAGAGCATTGCTACAACACCACTTTGCACATGTCTATTGGTATGACACCCTTCCGAGCATTGTATGGATATGATGCTCCCACTTTGGTAGAATGGGTTTTTGAGGAGAGCAGGGCTCCCAAGGCCAAGTATTGGATCGTAGAGATTCAGGAGATTCTCAAGTTGTTGAAAGAGAACCTACATATGACACAAAATCGACAAAATATGAGTGTGGATAGGCACAGGATAGAACACAACTTTGAGGTTGGGGATTTGGTTTTCTTGAGACTCCAACCCTAGAGACAGTCATATTTGAAGAAGAGTGGGGCCAAGAAGCTCAAGCCCATATTTTATGGGCCTTACAGGATCATGCACCGAGTAGGTGAGGTTGCTTATGAGGTAGAGCTTCCAAAGGGGAGCAATATTCATAACATGTTCCACATATCTTGCCTCAAAAAGGCACTGGGACAATTCATCAGCACATCAAAGGAGCTTCCCCCCTTGGATGAGGAGGGACAGTTGGAGTTGGTTCCAGAGGAGGTTTTGGAGTTTTGGGAGAAAAAATTGAGGAGCAGGGTCATCAAAGAGTGTTTGATCAGATGGAGAGGGCTTCCAGTAGAGGACGATACGTGGGAAAGAGAGCAGGTGTTGCAACACCCTGGATTGGTATTGCTTGAGGAAAAGCAATTTCGGGAAGGGAGGACTATAATGTCCCTTTCCAAATAGGAGCTCTAGAGAGGAGGCTTATTAGTCTAAATCACCCCGTTAGACTATAACCAGGGCCAAAAAAAGGGGTAAACAGGGCTACTAGAGGTCACTCCAATCGAAGGTGTTATGTTTGGAAAGTGACATTGAGCTAAAAGTGGGTAAAAGTGATTTTACATCATTAAGAGATAAAAATAGAACATACAAGCTGAAATTAGAAGTCAACAGTAAATTAGGGTTTCAACAGTGAATTAGGGATTGGGAAAGCTATAAGAGAAGGGATAACGACCTAATTGGGCATGATGCAGATTATGACTTGTCAGTAAGAAGTAAGGTGCATCTCAGGAAATATATTTCAGTGGATTCCAGAAGGAATACACTAGTTGGATGATTTCGGTGTTGAGAGACACACCCTAGTCATCGGGGAGATCATGCAGGTATTCCATCATTCTTCAATAGTAGTGACACAGGGTCCTACAACAAAGGCATGTTTATTCAGAGTGAGGGCACAACTTCGGAGGAGGTTCAATGAATCGACTCGCCCCACACAGGGAGAGTTCAAATATTCCACTTCAACCCATTTCGAGAATAAGGCAAGGCACATCTTTCACCTGGTTTCTCGTCTGGTTTTGACGGTGGAATCGCTAGGGTGTGTTTTCCCTGAGAGGGAGAGGTGCATCATTTAGTTGCTTTTGTATTCCGACGAAGATCCCTTTTGTCCTTGATCTAGCCACGCGATTCATTGTAATTCATCGGTATTCGACATTTTGTACTCCAAGGAGATTTCATAATATGATTTTGCCGTGTTTTGTTGCCATTATTATTATTTGAATGCTCACTTGTCTGTTGTAAACAACTAATCCTACACACATTAATAACGTTTCCTAGACTAGCCAAGTCAAGAACATTACAAGGTGAGCTAGATGTCTACAAGCAATTTGAGAGAGAAGATAGAATTTAGTGTGTATTGGTTTTGTGCCAATAAGGTGAAGAAGACACAATCAAAATGAATAATAGATTGTCAAGGGAAAAAATAAGAAGTTTTGTTGTTATTCTTGAGAATACCAAGTTGTAGAGAAATCCATTAGAGTCATTGGTAACTCTGGTATTTTTCCCATCAATGCCATTATAATATGAATGTATTTATGATGTTAATTAAAGACAAATAAGATCCATCTGGTTGTTGGTTAAACTCGATTTTTGGGGTGAAAGTGGTCTCTATATTATTTAATTTTAGAAGGAATTTTTTTGGGCATTGGTGTCCACCTAAGAAATACAATTCACCCCACTCTCTAGCCCAAAACCGAGAGTGCTAGTACCTTGCCAATGCCACAAAACATTTACAAACAACAACTTTCTCACACGTACATACCCTACCCCCCACCCCTTGAAATCTAACATGTGACATCTGAGGAGGAAAAACCCATGTTATTAATCGTTAGGCCTACTTAGGTTGTACATCTCTATGTTATTTATGTGTAAACTATGTTCTTTTTTTCTAGGACTATATGAGATTGCTTTTTGCTTTTTGCATTTTAATTACAACATGAAAGTTATTTACAACCATGATTTGAAGCACAATGAGTAACAAAACATAGATAAAAATTTATTTTCTACATTTAAAATTTCATAGTATCTATGTTGGTGATATGGATTGGCCACAAGCTCACCATTTATAGATCACATGGCATCAAAGCCCAAACACTTGGTGAATAACATCTGTGGTAAACACTCATACTGGATACCATGAAAGTGAAGAAGCATTATTGCAAGGTCTAGATAAGGCTAGAATATTAAAAATGGCAAGGACTTCTCTTGAATAACATGACAAGGAATATCCAGAGGTCAAGTTTACTTGGTTGGATGGTTTAAATTGAATTTGTATGGTGACATAGTCGACTATCGGCTTAGGTTCTACGAGGATGGGAGTATACAATATTTGAGGCTATGGACAATGTAGAAGACAAGGTTGATGGTGTTAAGGGCCCCATTCCCTCTAGACCAGTGTCCACACTTGCATTAATAAAGTACTCTTAACATAAGCATGGGAAATGTAAACAGTTAAAAATAAAATGTATTGAAAAAGGTGCGAAGAAAAATAAATAAATTGTGTATTAAAAAAATAAAAATATGAGATATTAGTCCTCAAATTTGGTTGAAAAAGACAAAAGAGGAGAAGCATGTTCGACTTGAGAAAGACGAAGAGTTGGGGATGGCTTGCCTTCCAAATTCAACCCTAGTTGAGATACTCTCCTACTTACTCTTGCACCACAAAGGAATAGGGGTTCTTTGGATGAGAGTGAGGAATTGTTGCTCAAATTCCCATGTGAAGACTAATAATGGAGTAGAGAGCCCAAGAGTATTGTAACTCACATATTTGCCAAGAAATAAAGAGCCTGGTCGAAGCCAATTGAATGTTTTTTTTCTAGTTTGGGTTTCCGGGGTAAATACAATGTTCTTGTGTGATGAATATTTCAATGTGTTATGTTATTTTATGTATGTGAGTTTTAAATGGAAGCTACTATGTATTTGAATTACTACACATGTTTATTTTAATGGGTTGAGAATCCATTCTCAGTTATATTTTTGAGGATTTATTTCATAGTTACATTCTCCATGAGAAAATGAAGAACACCAACATCTCTATATTCCCTATCATTCATTTTATTCTGAGGTAAGAGATCTATGGTTTCCATTAGTATGTTGTTCCATTATCCTAGCTAGTTTCCAATTCTATCAAGCTTGTGTCTGTTCAAGAAAAACATACACAATGAATTGGTGTTTCTCCCATGACAGTACATTGTCCCTAGCTATTGATTAAACCCATACATAGGCATGTTGCACCTTGAGAGCCCATACACTACCTTTGGCAGCTAGTTGAGTTCACACATAGGTTTTACATGCCATATATGGTGTCGTTTTGGGCTATCTTTTGTCCTGAGAATCGTACAAATTAATGTTGGGTGCATGAGTTGTTTGGAAGCTTGAAATTTTGTTTGAAGTGAGTGGAGTGGAAATTCATGCCACCAAAACAAGATATTGTTTCAATTACTCCTCTCTCATTCTTTCGCCTCCAATGCTTCATTTTAGTGTGGCCTGTCATGGATAATTGTATGGATTTAGGTGAAGGTTATATGAATTGTCATCCTCTCATGGCATTGTCCAATATATGTCTTTAACAAATGGTTATTTTCCATGTCATTTAAAACCATTTTATAAGACAAATAATTTCCCTCACATGTATCCTTTGTCAAATGGTGTAAGAGAATTAAATAATGGCCATCTCATGTATACATTTTTTTTTTTAAGAGAAAAAAAAACTTTTATACTCATATGAGAATATACATGTTGTAGTCTTTCATGTCAATCCTCTGTAGGTTTTCTTCAATAACTATACAACCAATGCATCTAATCTACTTCAAAACAAACCTTTAAAGGATTTTTCAAAAAATTCTACATCCTGTTCAAACTTAACATAAACATATACAACCCTACTTGTCCAAAAAAGGAAAGACTTCTTTAGAGATGAAACTCCATTGCTTTGGTTTCTGTTCCTTCAAATAACTCATAAAAACCGAAGGCTCCTTTCTGCAATTGCAAAGATTTCTTTGAGAGTTCATTTTCCTTTGCATTAAGTTCCCTAAGAATGTGTTGGAAGGATAGCCATTCAAAATATCTGAAGGTAAGCTTGATGTATCTTAGAAAGGAGGCCAAACTAGGATTTTGAATACTACTGTTACCCCTCACCCAATCGATCACCAATTTGGAGTCACCAAAAACTTGAAGCTTTGACAAGTTTTTTTCCTTTGNTTCAAAATATCTGAAGGTAAGCTTGATGTATCTTAGAAAGGAGGCCAAACTAGGATTTTGAATACTACTGTTACCCCTCACCCAATCGATCACCAATTTGGAGTCACCAAAAACTTGAAGCTTTGACAAGTTTTTTTCCTTTGTAGATTCTAGGAGGGTCCATAGGGCTATAAGTTATGCTCTAAATTTTTTGGAGGTTTTGCTTTGCATGACAAAAACATAGGTCACTCTTTGGCGCATATCATAATTTAGTGCATGGACTCAATTCTCTGCCACTTCCTTAGTGCTCTGCCTCACATCTCCTCACTCTCGGGCTGCTCGACTTTCTCCAAGATACCGTCCTTGTCATTCATGTAGCCATAATATGAATTAGTGTCAATTATCTTGTAGATCACATACCTAAACCTCCTCTTTTTTGCCTCGAGGGGGTTTATCGAATAACTCTTTGAGGATGGGGAGGAATTTCATAGCCTTGAAGTATCTGTAACCGGGGCCCTTGCTAGTGGCATCGAACATATCAAATTCATTCCCTTCCAAGTCCACCATCTTGGCCCCTACTTTGGCATAATTAGGACTACCAAGCTCTACGATCGAAGCTTCCCAATGCCCCTTTTCCCTGTTCAACAAGAAATGACCCTGGTGGATGTCTTAATTATAACATTGTGTCAATCTCAAGAATGACCTAAGATCCATATTGTATATTTAATAGAAGTTAAGAAGCACATTTGGAAAAACAATTGATGACCCATAAGCTTTGTCAACATGCCTTATCGCTAAATATTAAGCATTGCCTTGGCCTCGACTTGCTCCTCTATGAGATCCTCACCCATGTACTTTCTAAGAAGCTCACGTTTCTTCTTCTCCAAAACCATGTGCTTGATCAATTTTTCATCCAGAAGGGGCACATGGGCAGCAAAATATCGCTCTCTATGCTGTTGGTTTCCATTTTCCTCCTCTCCCATTTCTTTTTCCACATCCTCATCTTCCTCGAATAGGACCGTATTAATGGAAACAAACTCCCTACTCTTGATTGTCAACCTGGCCTCCCTATAGATAGAATCGATCCTCTATCGCTCCCTTAATAATCTGACCCACATCTCCTCCTCTCCGGGTCGATCAACTTTCTCCAAGATACCATTCTCATCATCCCCATCTCCATTATAAATGTGGTCAATTTGCTTGTAAATCACATACCTAGACCACCTCTTCTTCACCTCAGGGGGATTATCGAATACCTCTTTGATTCTAGGGAGGAATTTCCCAGCCTCACTTGTACAATTGATTGTTGGAAGGTGACATGTTACAATATTCCAACAACCAATTGTACAAGTGTAGATGGGAAATTCCTTCTTGACGTCAAAGAGATGTTCGATAAGCCCCCCAAGGTGAAGACGAGGAGGTATAGGTATGAAATTTACAAGCAAATTGACTCCAATTACTATGGCTACACGGATGATGAGAACAATATCTTGGAGAAAGTCGAGCGACTCGTGGAGGAGGAGATGCAGGCCAACGCGTTGAGGGAGTGACAGATAATCGAGTCTATCTAGAGGGAGACCATGTTGACGATCAAGAGCGGGTAGGTCATTTCCANTATTCCAACAACCAATTGTACAAGTGTAGATGGGAAATTCCTTCTTGACGTCAAAGAGATGTTCGATAAGCCCCCCAAGGTGAAGACGAGGAGGTATAGGTATGAAATTTACAAGCAAATTGACTCCAATTACTATGGCTACAAGGATGATGAGAACAATATCTTGGAGAAAGTCGAGCGACTCGTGGAGGAGGAGATGCAGGCCAAAGCGTTGAGGGAGTGACAGATAATCGAGTCTATCTAGAGGGAGACCATGTTGACGATCAAGAGCGGGTAGGTCATTTCCATTAAGTCAATCCTATTCAAGGAAGATGAATATTTGGTGGAAGAAATGGGAGAGTAGGACAAGAGAAACCAACAACATAGAGAGCAAGAGTTTGTTGCCCATGTGCCCCTTTTAGATGAGAAATTGATGGAGGACATGGTTGTGTAAAAGAAGAAACATGAGCTTCTTAGTAAGTACATGGGTGAGGATCACATGGAGGAGCAGGCCGAGGCCGCGGCCACACCAATGCTTAATATTCAGTGATAAGGCGTGCTAACAAAGCTTATGGATCATTAGTTTTTTTTCCAAATGTTCTTCTTAACTTCTATTAATTATACATTATGTACCTTAGGTCATTCTTGAGATTGACATAGTGTTATAATTAAGACATCCACACTACAAGGAGAACACCTTCTAGCGAAGTTTTGTGTGTGGAGGTTTTTAGTGTTATACAATTTGGAAAAAAAATAAAAAAAAACTCTGCTACAACCTCCTCTATTAGCTACAAAGGTTTTATCGGAGGTTTCAATGGATGTTCCATAAAACTAATTTTTTTTTGGATAAACAAAGGTTTAACAAAGGTTTTTTATTTTTTTATTTTTTTCTGGTGCTTTTATTGTCAAAACGCATCGGTGCACACATAAATGAGAAGCATTGGTGTGTACACATAAATGAAAACACTGGTGATTTTTATGTTTATGCATGCACTAGTGTGTATTGTAATCATAAACATCGAAATATTTTGAAACGATACAAATACAATCGTACATTATGTCGTTTAAAGCAATGTTGCTTTCTCACAATTTTTAGCACTAGTGCATATAACTCATAAAAATGCACTATTTAGTGAGTTCAAAAGAATGCAGTGCAATGCTATGTATATATTTTAATTAGTTGTTTTTTTTACAAATGTTCAATTAATCATCTCAAAATCAAATATTTGTTATAATAATGTTGATTTTTATATTTTTGTAATTGTGTTTTGATATAATAATTGCATTAATGCATTATCCAATGGATTACACCTCTATTATTTGTAACAATGTAAATAATCAATATATTAATTAATCATCAACACAACATTTTACAACATTTGACAATGCAATAAAATAAGAAACACATTTTATTATATATGAATAAGTGACCCATCGTCATACAAAATGGGATAATGTAAAGGTCCACAATAATCAAAATGAAACCAATATGCAATTGTTACACTCATCAGTAACATTTCCCCATGCAATTGGGACAATATTTCAAGTACATCAAACAAAATCCTTTATTTTCACAGACAAATATTCCAAAACATACAACTTGCAGTAACATTCAATTATATTGATTGTCATTCGACATCATTTAAATTTCTATTCGCTCGAGTTGCGTGCATGCCCCATTTCTTCATCACTTGTAGAAGATATTGTACTTTGGTTATTTAACCTAATGTTTTCTTGATCGACTTGTTTTTGGTGTTCCACCTCTTCATGCTCCATCTCAAACATAGAAATAAAGGGTAATAAGTATATCTACATTTATATATATAGTAGAATATACATGATTTGATACATAAAAAAGTGTACCATAACAACAACTGTTTCAGAAACAATACACATTCTTTGAAGCCATGCTTCATGCCGTCTCTCAAAATATCTTCTGTTGGATGCACTCCATACTTTGTTTTTTGCATGTTTAATACACCATGGCAAAACACATTCGATATAATTAATATAAATGTTTCTTGTTGTTCCATTAAATATAAAACAAGGGACGTTAAACAACATAGCTACTTCGAAATTGTTCAATTAAACCTTGATACTTCAACATATACTCACAACCCATACTTAACCCAATGTCTATCAATTCTTCAGTTGGCTCTTTTTTGTATGTTAGTACCTATTACAAGACAACCATGGATGAGTTTAAATTAGTTATTTAAATGTAAATATCATAACAAAGATGAAATTTTAAGTAAGATCGAAAAAACAAGTACTCACAAACTTTGCGATCAACCCTTTTATTCCTCGTTGTATTGTCTTATGTGCTAAATGCATATCATTTTTTTTATTTTCTACAACAAAACAATTAAAAATTAGTATTTCATGTGATAATTAAATTCGATGTACATAAAAGAATAAATGAATGATTACATACATCTTCCGCACATTGTAATTGTTGGGATGGATCCTCCTACGATGCAATTATGTTCATTTCTTTTACCATATCCTTGTACAATTTTTTGGACATCCCCACCAACGTGTATTGGTTTTTCCCTCATTTGTCCCTTGAAATTTCCATGACATGCCTTAAACCAACACACATAATTAATTCAAACCTACAGATAATTCAAATATATTAAATTTTTAATACAACTTAAAGAACTTGCCTTGTTCTCTTATTGAGATGAGCTACCATTGCGCTCGCTACAATAAGTTGTTTTTCTTGAACTTCTATCAACCATATTTTATCAAAAAATATAGGAATCATCAATTATAAAAACTAAGAAGTTTTTTTTACAAAATAAGATTAGTAGAAGCAAAGATGCTCTATAAATTAACATAATCATTGGTGCTCTATTAATTAATAGAAGAACCAATGCTATATTAATTAAT
>SNQJ01S0079442.1:67301-79924 GCA_010110895.2 Picea sitchensis | reverse complement strand
GAGTCCTGAGAGTTCCAACATTGATATTCTAGACCAACTGTGCTGGAGGTCCTCGAAAATAAGGAGAAGGATTTCCTGAGGGACTGTGTGGCAGAGAAGGGTGGAGGTCCATTCTCTTGGGGTGGTACAAGTTGGGTAGAAGAGAGCTGGGTACTTGGATTGTTGTGGGTGTTAGGAAACCTGTGAGAGCTTGAGAGATGACTGGTTTGGGAACCCAAGTACACTCTGAAACCGTCCTTGTGGATTCATAACCCTGGTTCAGGGGTGACACTGCTGTTTAGATTTGGAGCAGTGGTGTCTATGGTTGGGTGGAACGTCCTTGGTCTACATCCAATTGGTGTCAATTTTTTTTAAAGATAAGTGCTCTCTGTTGTGATATTATTATCCGTGTATGAATGTATTCCAATGTGTATTTTAATTATTGTTTAACTAAATCTTAGATTATGCATGCTTGCTGGATATTGTTGTGCATGTCGCTAAATATTGTATCTTATGCGTTCTTATTAATTAAAGAAGGTATCGGTAAGAGTACGAAGTCTAAGGGTGGGCTTGAAGGTAGCATGCCTCGACTTGTGGGTGGCTGGGTATGTTACATCTTGGTATCAGAGCTTCTGGTTGAAACACCGGGTCGGTATGGGACGGGTCTGTTGATCAGAGTCTCGTGGTTACAGATCGAACTCTGACCGTGGATTTGAAAAGCTCAGGAGGAATGGCGTTGAAGAATCTACGCAGTAGTTAGATCATCACAGATCCATTGTAAGGGATTTGAAGGATCGTGACCATCACCCTTCAAATTCAGGAGCGATCGCCACTGTAGGATCAGGAGAGATCCGAGATCATTGGATCAGAGGACAGGTGAATAAGGGTCATCCAATGAAAAGGAAGAAAGGGCTAAGGTCACAACCATTAGATCCCATTGGAGAGTGATATCAATAAACAAGAGGCATTGCAGGGAACCAAGTTGCATGGGAGATAATTTCCCAAGGTGGGCCTGCAATCCAAACCATGGTTTCACCAAGGGGTTACGTGTCAGCATCAAAATAATTGGGGGGAAAAATGGGTTATTCCAAACCACCGATGCGTGCCCCCACAAATTGAAAGGCATGTAGTGATGTGACATTTTAGTACTCAAGAGATGAACCTCCGAAGAACATAAGTAGTTGGGGACTGTCGATCTGTAGGAGGACACACGTCAACCGATCATGTGCTCCAGGTGAAAGCACTCCAGGAAAAGGCGAGAAAGGGGAAGTTGAGAATTGAGATTTTTGGACCTCGAAGATCCGAAGTGAATTGCAGCCCTCCGATCCAAGAGGACACGTGGTAGAAATCCATGCACTTCGAGGAAAAACAAAGGTTGAGAGTTGAGTTCTCCGAAATCTGGAGACCTGAATAGATTGTAGCCATCAATCCATGGGAGACATGCATCTATAGATCGTGAGCTTCAGAGAAAATCATTTTGGAAAAAGTTGAAGTTTTAGTTTTTTGAAGTTCGAAGGCCCGAAGGAATTGTAGCCGTTGATCCTTGTAGTGATAACTTCCGAAGTCTCGAAGTCTGGGGTTAATATGGGCCATCCTATAAGGGAGACACATGGCGATAGTTTGGCTGGTTCGAGAAATCGAAGTTCGGGAGAATTGGAAGTGTGCTAGTGTGGAAAATCCCGAAGTCCCGAAGCCCGAAGAACCGAAGGGGTGGGGCACGATGACATCACCAGAAGGTGATGTGCACCCCAAAATTTTTGAAGTGACGTGTCTTGAAGACGTCACCGGGGATGACATGGAAACATGGGATGTGCACCATGTGTCAGTAAGTTTTGAGTATGTGAATGATTGAAATGTCAGCTAGGACATGACACGTGTCACCCGCCTGATTGGACCACGTGTCCGCTTCCAATATTTCACCACGTGGTGACAGATCGTGCAGTCCGGAGACTGGGCACTCCAGTAGGTAAAGATGTGACAGGTTGTGTTGGGTCGAAAACTCCCAAAGTCCCGAGTACATATTGATCATTGATTCCAGAAGACACACGTTGAAGGATCGTCGACTTCAAGTGAAAGAACTCCAAGAGAAAGTGCAGGAGGAAAGTTTTGAAACTTCTGAAGCCCGAAGAGATGAAGCGATTCACAACCGCTGATCTGTGGGAGGAAACTCGTCGACAAATCATGAACTTTGGGTAAAAGTGTTCCAGGAGGAGGCAAGCGAGGAAAGTTGAGACTCCTGAAGCGCAGAGTCCCAAAGTGGATCTCGATCGTTGATCATGAAAGAGGACGAGGACCGTTGATCCGGTCCTGGCTGGAAGTTCGGAAGTCCCGAAGCTCTGAACAAGCGCTTTTTCAGCTAAGCGTAGGGTCATGGCCATGGTCATATGCAGATTAAGAAATGAGGGAAGGAGGGCTAAGGGCCGAATTGGTGGTCTTCAAGACATAAAAGTGCTAAGGAAGGATTTAGCCGCAGTTTTTAGTCGTGGTCACCTAGGAAGGTGGTTTGAAGGAATCACCTGCATAGGATGAAATTCTGTGTCAGCCAAGGATAACATGACACTGTTATTTTCAGAGAATGGGGATACGATCTCCATGAAAAAAAAAAAAAAGATACCTGTAGCATGGTTTGGCAATTTTTTTTTATCATATGCATAATTCTAACAAAATGGTCGCTTGCACATTTTGTAGAATTAAGGGGTTTAAACACCTCAACTCAGGATGCGTATTGAGGAAATGGAAGAAGACGAGGGAGCCTCCAGTCATGATAAGGAGGCCGAAGGCCAGAATACCAGAGTTGGTGATGCAGAGATAGAGTCCAATGGACGCAAGGGAAAAGGAGAACATGAAATGTTAATAGAAACGATAAGAAGCCTAAAGATGGAAGTGCAAAGCTACAAAGAAAACAATGAGAGACTGATGAGAGAGAAAAGTCAGATAAATGCTCGAGTTATTCCAGAAGTGCTAGTAGATCTCATGGAAACCACTCACCTCCTTACTCAAAAGGAAAGTTTTATGCATTGGATGATCGCGTAAGCAGTCCAAAGGTGTCTCCTTTCAGACACCAAAGAATGAAACAAGAGGTAGATAGTTTGCAAGGAGAGATGAGGAAGCTCAAGCCACCTTCCTTTGAGGGTGAAAGAGAAAGGGAAGATGATGCCGAAGCATGGTTTCCTGGGCTCAGGATATGTTTTCAGTTGCATAACTATTTGTCCAACCTGGAAGCCATGATTGCCAACTGCCATTTACATGAGAAAGCTTGAATGTGGTGGGACCAACTGAAGCAAGTGGAACATGCTAATGAGAGTAGGATCACTTGGAAGCAGTTCAAGGAGTACTTCCAGAAGGAGTACCTCTCAGAGAATTTCTATGACAAGAAAATGCACGAGTTCTTTGAACTCAGGTTGGGAAGCATGAATATGGAAAAGTACGATAATAATTTCTTGGGATTGTTAAAGTATGTCAAGTTCATTGGTGATGAGAAAGTGAAAATACAGAAATTTCTAAGTGGATTGCCAACCTTTTATAAGGAAAAGATCAAGTATGATGAACCCAAGACCTTGACGGAGGCCATCAGGAAGGCTAAATACTTGTACGAGAAAGGTCAGGGAAGAGAATCTCTGCAGAAATCTTGGAAGAAAAATAAAAATTCGAAGTCTGATCAGAGGAGGAAAGGATTCAAACCTTCCTTCAATAGGAATGAGCCTAATATAAATCATCAAGATCAGTATGCTAAGGGAGATTTCAAGAAGGAAGATTCCTTGGGAAAAAGGGGAAGACCACCAATCTAATGTTGGGGATGCAAGGAAGATCACATGTAGAAGGATTGACCACACAGAAAGGACAGAGTGAATACTGTGCACAACCTCCAAGAAGCTACAACAGTCGAAGATTTGGGAAGAATCTATGCAGATTTAAATGATCGACAAGTAGAGTACCAGTCCAATATGATCGAGGTGGAAGGTAAGATCATAAATCAACCTGTTTCTATTTTGTTTGATTTAGGAGCAAGTATTTGTTACATTGATACTAATATAGTGGATAAATTACATTTAGAGAAAAGTAAACTTGGAAAAGCAAGTTTGGTTCAGTTAGCCACTAGAACCAAAAGAAGAATCCATGACATGGCCAGAAGTTGTTCCATAAGTCTTAATGGTGTGAATAATAGTATTGATCTAAATATCATACCATTGGGGTCTTATGATATTTTGATTAGAACGGATTGGTTGGAAAAGCATCATGCTATCCTAGATTGTCATAACAAGACATTTACATGTCTTTATGGAAATGGAAAACAAAGCACTGTGAAAGGAGTTCCAAGACCCATCTCTATAAGGTATATTTTAGCCTTACAGCTAAAAATATGTTTTAGGAAAGGATGTCGATTGTATGAAACTCACGTGGAAGAGCCAGATAATACAAAAGGGCCAAGCCTCGAAGATTTCTTGGTACTACATGAATTTGAAGATGTATTCCAAGAAATACCTGGATTGCCACCAAGAAGGGAGATAGATTTCTCAATTGATTTAGTGCCAGGAGCTGCCCCGATGTCAAAAACACCTTACAGAATGAGCACACCAGAGTTAAAATAATTACAAATGCAGTTGGAGGAATTGTTGAATAAAGGGTACATACATCCAAGTGTTTCACCTTGGGGATCACTAGTACTTTTTGTCAAAAAGAAGGATGGAACCTTGAGGCTGTGTATTGAATTTTAACAGCTGAACAAGTACACTATAAATAACAAGTATCCTCTACCTCGAATTGATGACCTCTTTGATCAGCTAAGAGGAGTAAATATATTTTCAAAGATTGACCTGAGGGAAAGATACCATCATGTAAGAATCAAGGAAGAAGACATTCATAAGACAACCTTTAGGACCAGGTATGGGCATTATGAGTTTGTAGTGGTGCCATTTGGACTAACCATTGCACTAGCTGTCTTCATGTGCTTAATGAATGACATATTCATAAATTATTTGGATAAGTTTTTCATAGTATTCTTGGATAACATAATTATCTATTCTAAGTCTGAAGAGGAGCATGAACATCACTTAAGACTGTTGTTGCAAGTACTGAGAGAACATCAGTTGTATGCCAAGTTGAGTAAGTGTTCTTTTTATCAAAAGAAGATCCATTACTTGGGACACATTATTTCAGAGCAGGGCATAACAGTAGATCCAGAGAAGATCGAATCCATTGGAGGATGGCCAACACCCAGAAATGTGTCAGACATCAAATATTTTATGGGATTAGATGGCTACTACAAAAGGTTCATAGTAGGGTTCTCTAAGATTTCTCATCCCATAACTTCTTTTCAAAAGAAGGGAACTAAATTTGAATGGACACTCAAGTGTGAAAAGAATTTTAATCTGTTGAAGGAATTACTTACTAGTGCACCTGTGTTAAAGATTGCTGACCCAAATGAAAGTTTTGTGGTATGTACAGACGCATGTAAGGAAAGAATTGGGGGAGTCCTCACACAAAATGGACATGTCATTGGGTATGAGTCCAGAAATCTTAAGGAACATGAGAGGAACTATGCCACATATGACTTGGAACTTGTTTCCATTGTTCACGCCTTGAGGATGTGGAGGCATTATCTCATGGGGAATAAATTCGAATTAAGGACAGACCACATTGGCCTGAAGTATCTTTTTGAACAACCGACCTTGAATGCCAGACAAACAAGATGGCTGGAATTTTTAAGTGAATATGACTTCGATATCAAGCATATCAAAGGAAAGGAGAAAAAAGTTGTCAATGCGCTTAGTAGAAGAGTGCATCTCATGCATGCTATTGCTATCAGTATGCATCTGTCAAACTTTAAGAGCAAAATTTTAGATGGTATTGTTACATATCAACATTACCTACAGGTAAAGGAAAACTTACAAGAAGGAAATGTACAATCGAAAATAAAGTAGTATGAGATAAAGGAAGAGAAATTACTCATGCATAAAAATAGAATCTATGTTCCTAGTTCTGGAGAACTGAGGAATTTGGTACTGAAGGAAATGCATGATGTTCCCTATGGTAGATATACTGGTTACCAGAAAACAATTAGAGCAATAAGAAGCCAATTCTTTTGGCCGCGAATGAAGAAGGATGTTGCTGATTACATCGCTCGATGTATGGAATGTCAGAAGGTGAAGGCTGAGCATAGGCACCCAACGGGTTTGCTGCAGCCATTGCCAATTCTAGAGAAGAAATGGGAAGTGATCACCATGGATTTCATCACAAGATTACCCATAACGAATAAGAAAGATGATTCAATCATGGTGTTGGTTGACAAATTAACAGAGGCTGCTCATTTTTTGCCTGTGAAGACAACGTATACAACGACTAATATTGCAAAAATATTCAGGAAGGAAATTGCTAGGTTACATGGGATACCTTGGACAATCGTCTCAGACATAGATACAAAGTTTACCTCCAATTTATGGAGGGTATTGTTTAAAGGATTTGACACAAATCTAAACTTTAGCACAAGATATCATCCCCAGACAGATGGGAAAATAGAGTGAGTCAATCAAATAATTGAAGATATGCTGAGAATGTATGTGATGGATAAGCCATCTAAGTGGGAAGATTACTTACACTTGGTTGAGTTTTCATATAATAATGGGTATCAAGATTCATTAAGAATGAGCCCATTTGAATCTTTGTATGGTAGAAAATGTGATACTCCAGTGAGATGGGACAACCCAACAGATAGAGTGGTACTTGGGCTGGAGTTGCACAAGGACATGGAAGACCAGATTGTCAAGATCAAGCAGAATTTAAAGGCAGCTCAGGATAGACAGAAAGTTTATGCAGATAAGAACAAGAAAACTAGAGAATTTAAAGTAGGGGAGCATGTACTTTTGAAAGTGAAGCCCAAGAAAAGCTCATTTAAATTGGGTAGTTGTACAAAGCTGGCAGCCAGATTCTGTGGTCCATTTGAAATATTGGACATAATAGGGCGAGTTGCATACATGCTTGCATTGCCTCCTTCCATGAATGTGCATAATTTATTTCATGTATCTTTACTAAATAAATATGTACATGACCCTAACCATGTTATTGATTGGCATCTGATTCAGGTAGAGACAGAGGGAGATTTTCAGGTTCAACCTGTGCGAGTATTGGACAACAAAGTCAAAATGCTTCGGAATTGAGTTATAGAGTTGGTAAAAGTTCAGTGGACCTACTACGGTCCTAAAGATGCTACCTGGGAGCATGAAGATGCCATGCAGGTAGAGTACCCACAACTTTTTGAATAAATTTGAGATTTTGATCTCTATTTTGTATATGCACCGAGGACAATGCCAAGATAAGGGGGAGGGGATGTAACACCCCAGGTTTCGAACCCCCATTTTAAATAATGTATTGTTACAATGATGAGAGGCCTGAGTGCCCAAACAATTATTAAAGGGCCAATATGCCCAAGAAATGTAATGTTTTGATCATTATTAATAATAAACACATCACTGGCTGCTAGACGAACAAGGACTAGATTTATAAGGGGCTATGATTCCACAAGAGAGGGGGCTTGAGGGGCTAAGTGTTTATTCCTATGTTAATTACCCTTTTTTCTTAGGGGAGGGGATCAATTATGTGAGCTTCTTGGGGAAGGCCAGGAGGTTCTTTATTCGCCACAAAGTTACTTAAACCCGCCTCTGGTCGGATGGAGGGGTTCAACTGATGGCTTGTTCGCTGATTTCCTGTACATTCATTCATTTTTCCCTCATGCAATTTCATGCACTCACTCAACCATTCATCGATCCATCCTCACTTGCATCTTAGCTTGGAAAAGGGAAAGGAACTGCTGAGAATTATCCACAGGATAGTTGGCTATAATGGTCGCTGGTGCAATCCAGTCGTGACCTGGGGCCTGCATGTATGAGATGAGTTGGCCTGTGCCCTGTTTTTATCAGAATTGTGAGTCCTGAGAGTTCCAACATTGAGATTCTGGACCATCTGTGCTGGAGGCCCTGAAAAATAAGGAGAAGGTCTGCTTGAGGGATTGAGTGGCAGAGAAGGGTGGAGGTCCATTCTCTTAGGGCGGTACAGGTTGGGTAGAAGAGAGCTGGGTACTTGGATTGTTGTGGGTGTTGGGAAACCTGTGAGAGCTTGAGAGCTGAATGGTTTGGGAACCCAAGTACACTATGGAACCATCCTTGTGGATTCATAGCCTTGGCTCAGGGGTGACACTGCTGTTGAGATTTGGAGCAATGGTGTCTACGGTTGGGTGGAACGTCCTTGGTCTATAGCCATTTGGTGTTGCCTTTTTATAAAGATAAGTGCTCTCTGTTGTGATATTATTATCTGTGTACGAATGTATTCCTCTATGCATTTTAAGTATCGTTTAACTAAATCTTATATTATGCATGCTTGCTGGATATTGTTGTGCATATTGCTAAATCTTGTATCTTATGCATTCTTATTAATTAAAGAAGGTATCGGTAAGAGTACAAAGTCCAAGGGTGGGATTGAAGGTAGCATGCCCCAACCTATGGGTGGCTGGGTATGTTACAGGAATGAAGTTGATGTGCTTGGTTCCACTGATAAGGGCCTCAATTACAGATACTTCGGGACTATGAAATTCCTACCCATTCTAAAAGAGTTATTCGATAAGTCCCCTCAAGGCGAAGAAGATGAGGTGTAGGTATGCAATTTACAAATGAATTGACACCGGTTCATATTATGACTACATGAATGACGAGGACGATATCTTGGAGAAAGTCGAGTGGCATGCAGAGTAGAATATTTGAGGCAGAGAACTGAGGAAGTGGTAGAGGACAAATTCCATGCGCTAAATTATGAGAGGCACCAAAGAATGATTGCCTCCATAAAACAAAACCTCCGCAAAAATTTAATTGTGGAACTTTTCATATTTACTTTGACAATTAAATTGTTTCTCGATGCATTTTTAAGTAACAACCACACTGGTGCGCTTTCAATCGCACTAGTGCACTATAAAAAATATATCACACATGTATATTGTGTTTTTTAAAATCATGTTGATGTTGTTGTTTTATTTATAAAATGCATTATAAGTATGCTAATGATTTCTCTATTTTTAAATTCAATTTAATACTTATCACTGTTACACATCAAAATCACTCATTGCAATGATGGCTAGTGTCATCATTATAAATATCGCAAGTGTCACATATTGGTTGCAAGTGTCGCAAACATCACACTGTTATCTTGTCTATGTCATCTCTCTAACGACATCGTAAAGACACTTAAGACACCTCAAAGACTAGTCTTGAAGAAGAGAAATCAATTGATTTTTTCCACTGAAAAAGCCACTCAATAGTCAAATTTGGAAGGGAGTGCTCCCCTACATACTGTTAGGGAGCGCTGACACCATGTACCCTCTTCCAGGGGAGCGTTCCAACGCTCTCTGTCCCTTTTGAGGGAGCGTTGGCCTTATACAAGCTATTTTTCTTCGATGTCGGTTCTACCGCATTCGTTTGAACCCACATAAGTGTATTTTCACTATTGAATCATGCCGACTCCTCGGCTTCGTCGTTTCCAAGGACGGGATTTGGGTGGATCCCTTAAAAATTAAGGCTATTCTGGCTTTACCTCCACCTAACAATCTGACACAACTCCAAATTTTGCAGGGGAAAGAAAAATTTCTTCGCCGTTTCATTTGTAACTATGCTGAGATTAAAAAAGGATTTATGCGCTTGTTACAGAAAGACACCCCTTTCGTTTGGGATGACACTATTGAACGCTTGTTTACTACTCTTAAGCATGCATTAACTAACGCTCCTTTGTTACATCCTCTGAATTACACAAAGGACTATATCCTTTACTTAGCAGCCTCCACTTCCATTATTGCCATGGTGTTACTTCAAGAGGACCCTAACGATGAGGAACACGTGATATATTATTTGAGCAAAAGTCTGTCTGGTCTAGAGCTTAGATATTCACATGTTGAAAAGTTGGCTCTGGCAGCCATCATTGCTGTCCATAGATTTTGTCACTACATTTTGCTATGCACCACCTTGGTTATTGCGGACTCGAACCCCATGTACCACATTTTAACATGTGAAGTTCTTGGGGGAAAATATTCGAAATGGATCGTTATCCTTCAGGAATTCGATCTCGAGTTCACTAATTCCAAAGCTAAAAATTCCCTGGTGTTTGCAGATCTTATTTGCGACCTTCCCCATGCTGATGAAGATACTGAGCCCAGATATTCTCTCCCGAACGAAACTCTGTTCCTCATTAGCATGTATGATCCTTGGTATGGAGATATTCTTCTTTATCTCCAGACCCAATGTTTTCAACCCGATATCTCTGGTGAAGAACGTCGTTGTATCCGCCACCATTCTTGTCATTACCTTATTATCGGCGACACTTTATACCGTTGTGGCATTGAAACTATTCTGTGACGATGTCTAACTCATGAAGAGGCTGAATGCGTGCTTAATGACAGTCACCTTAGAGTCTGTGGTGGTCATCTTTCTGGGATGGATACAACTCAGAAAATATTACATGCCGACTACTTTTGGCCCTCAATTTTCAAAGATTGTTTTGAGGCAGTCAAAAAATGCCCACCCTACCAAGTTTTTCACAAAAAGGCAAGAACCCACCTTGCTCTGCTACATCCCATTGTTGCCATCAGCCCCTTTGCAAAATGGGGCATTGATTTCATGAAATGTAAGCCTACCTCATCCGAGGGGCATGGTTATATAATCGTTGTCGTCGATTACTTTACAAAATGGGTTGAGGCTATGCCTACCTTTCTGAATGATGGTCGTACTGCAACTATTTTCTTCTTTAACCACATCATCACTCATTTTTGTGTTCCATATGCCATTGTCACTGATCATGGTTCACACTTCAAAAACCAGATGATGAGTGAGTTGCATGCCAAGTTGGGTTTTCGCCATGAGAACTCATCCCCGTACTATCCTCAAGCGAATGGACAAGTTGAAACTATCAACAAAGTCCTCAAAACTATGATCCAACGGATGGTAGGGGCCAACAAGACATCCTGGCATCTACAAATTTTCTCCACTCTTTGGGCCTACCGTACTTTAGTGAAAAATGCTACTGGTTTCACTTCTTTCCAGCTAGTATATGGCATAGAAGCTATTTTACCAATTGAGTGCGAAATTCCTTCATTAAAACTCAAAGTAAAACTCTTGCCCCACACTTTTGCTGAAGAAGAACGTTTCTTACACTTGACTAGGTTGGATGAAACACGTCGTGATGTTGCTCTCGTCAATGAGACATATAAAAAATGAATCAAGAATTAATACGACAAGTTTGTCCATCCTCACACTTTTGCAGAAGGAGACCTAGTCCTCGTTTATGACCAGGCTCATGAAAAGTTAGGGACGAGTAAGTTAGAACCTCTATGGCATGGTCCTTACATCATGAAACGTGTTCTACATAGAGGTGCCTATGAGTTAGTGGACTATGACGAAATTTCCCTGGGTGAGCCTCGAAAYAGGMTTTACCTTAAGAAGTACTATGCTTAGGACATCTAGCATACGTGCTTTGTACACTATTGTATTTTTAGTTTGGTGTGTCTTTTTCTTTTGCATGCTCGAGTTTTTTCCTTAGCCACTTATACTGTGTCTTGTGTTTTCATGCGCAAATGACATCTTCCTTTTCTATCTTTGTTGGGTTTGCGAATGGTGTTAGTCAACACACCCAGAACATTGCTTCCGCAGCTTGGATCGTTTACCACTCTGATGAGTTGGTTAGTTCAGGAGGTATTTGCTTAGGATAAAAAACTAATAACATGGCAAAATATCATGCTGTCATTGGACTTTTAACCGAGGCATCCTCCCTAGGCATTTCTCGCATAATTGTCAATATGGACTCTCAACTCGTGGTCTGTCAACTCAATTGAATCTACACTATTCACAATCCTATCCTACTACATCTCCACTTACGAGTTCGTCATCTTGAACGAATGTTTGATTTTATTGAATACAGACACATACCAAGAGAACTCAATACCATTTCAGATTCGCTAGCTAATTACATCATGGATAGGTATCTCACACATAGATAAGTTTTCATAAAGGAAATGAATTACATCACATATCATCATGTAAATTAAAACACATCACATAAAAGACATCATTTGAAAATCATTTGGCACTGTAAAAACTCGAAAATGTATATATATACGGCGTGACTGAAAAAGTTTGATTACATAAAAAATGGTACATAGATAGGCAAAATGTGGGTCCTCACACCCATAAACATCATCATACAGACTATCCAATCATCAGGAAGATCCTAATCTCCCTGCATCACATTATGCTGCGAGTAACATATCAATGCACGGGCTATTCGCCTCAGTAGAGAGTTAAGACTCTCAGACACTCCCACAATGTGTCTTTGTAGATGTAGTGGCACTTTATGCCTCCTAAGAGGAGGGATACCCATCGTGAGACCTTGGAGGTTTCTTTCAACCTCCAGGAGACCTCCTACTGCTACCCCTTGATCTACCACTATCTGAGCATCCCCGTGACGCCCCAATGTTGGCATATCTGTTGGACGTGTTGCTCCTCTATCTGCATGATGAAACGATATGTATGTTAAAAGACTCTTCTATGTACCCTAAAAAAATTATAACATTCAAAAATTAAAAACACTTGACAAGATTAGTTTGGTTTCTTACCTGA